>APFE031513329.1:0-15006 GCA_000404065.3 Pinus taeda
TTAATCAATTGAATCAACAAGGGGCTAATCATTGGCATGAATCAACTCCAAACCCAGATCCCTTCGAACTTCCTGCAAAAACAGATCATGTGAAAGTGGCTTATGATAAAATTTAATCCAATGACCATTTATTACAAAATAAGTCTTATCATCATTGATAGTACAAATACAAACTGAACAGTTATCAAAAAATTCAGTTACCTCATATGGTCCTAACCATCTAGTAAAAAATTTACCTTTGAAATGCTTAAACTTACTATTGTATAACAAGGCCCAGTCACATGGATGGAAGACTTTCTTCTTAATAAATTTGTCATACCATCGGGCTCTTTGGTTCTGTACTAATGTAGTTCTATGGTAGGCATCTTGTTGGACCTCATCAAGCTTGTTCAATTGCATCAATCTTTGTTCTTGAGCCTCATTTAAATTCATGCCCAACTAAGTGGCAGTTCTGAATGCTTTTACTTGGAATTTGATGGGAAAGAGTACTTGTTTACCATAGACTAATTCATAAGGTGTGTGTTCGGTCACATTCCTTCAAGTGATCCGGTAAGCTCATAGTGCTTCTGGTAACTTTTTTGCGCAATCTTTGTGATGCAGTTGAATTATTTTTGTAAGGATGGATTCCAAAACTTTGTTCGTAAACTCCACTTGCCCATTAGCCTAGGGGTGGTATGGAGTTGATTTGTGGTGCTTAACTTGATATTGCTCCATGAGTGCCTTGACCAACTTTGATGTAAATTGGGTTCCCTGATCAGTGACAATTTCACGAGGCACCCCAAATATTGTAAAGATGTCCGCATACAAAAACTCTACTACTGCCCTTTTAGTGGCAGCATATAATGCTTTAGCCTCCACCCACTTGGTGTTGTAATCAGTGCACACCAAAATATATTTCTTCTTATTTGACATTGGGGAGATGGGCCCTATGAAGTCCAATGCCCACTTCTCAAAGGTTTCAATGGCAATTTGTTGTTGAAGAGGCATTTCATCAGAGGCAACTGGGCTCCCCATTCATTGGCAATCGTCACAACTCAAAACAAACTTCTTGGCATCTTTAAATAGGGTAGGCCAATAGTATCCAGTACGGAGAACTTTATATGCTTTTCTTTTATCGATAAAATGGCCACAACAAGGCTTGTTATGACTGGCACTTAATATATCATGCATTTCATCTTCCTGCACACACTGCCTCATAATCAAGTCTAGCCCTGTATAAAATAGACCTCCCTCGATCCAAGAGAAACTAGCACTGCGTTGTAATAGATTATGCCTCTCTCATGCTGACATGTTTTGAGGTAGTTTTCCTAATAACAAATAATTGGCAACATCAGCGAACCATGGAGTAATAGTAGAAATGGAAAATAGAGCTTCATTTGGGAATTCGTCGAGCACTGGCGTTGGTATGCTTCCCTGCATAAGATTCAAACGAGATAAGAAATCCACTGCCAAGTTATCTCTTCCAGGCCTATATATTATAGTTATATTGAATTATTGTATAAGAAACAACCATCTAGTTATCCTACCATTAGTAATATGTTTATTCATTAAAAATCTAACAGCAGAATGGTCGATATGAACAAATGTCTAATAATTGGTAATATAATGTCTAAATTTCCCTATAACATGCACGACTGTTAACAACTCTTTTTCAGTAACCGAATAATTTAATTCAGTGGAAGAAATATTTTTGCTAACAAAGTAAATGGCATAGGGAAATTTATCCTCCCTTTGTCCCAAAACTGCTCCCAGTGCAGTATCTGAAGCATCTGTACAAATATGAAAAGGTAAGGACCAATTTGGCCCTCTTAGCACCATAGTTGTAGACAATCTTTCCTTCAGTACCTGAAAAGCCTGTTGACAATTAACATTCCATACAAAGTCAACATCTTTAGTTAACAATTTAAATAATGGTGTTCCAATTCTAGCGAAATTCTCAATAAATCATCGATAATATCCTGCGTGCCCTAGAAAACTTCTTACCTATTTTTCCGAGCTTGGAATAGGGATACACAAAATTACCCCGATTTTTGCCGGGTCAACTTGAATCCCTTCAAATGACACATGATGGCTAGAACAATTCCATTAGTTTGCATAATTCTACATTTATCACTACGAAGGGCGAGATCAACTTCTTGACAATGAATCAATACCTTCTCTAGATTTTCCAAAGCCTATGGAAAGTCATCTCCATAGGCTACGAAGTCATCCATATATACTTCTACATAGTCATGGATTAGATCAGAGAAAATGGCAAGTAAAACTCTTTGGAAAGTGGTGGGGCATTACAAAGATCAAAGGGGAGGACTTTATATGCATAAGAACCCCACAGGAATGTAAAGGTAGTGTTTTCCTGGTCTTCTTCGGTTATTTGTATTTGATTGTACCCAATTTTCCCATCTAGAAAAGAAAAATATTTCTTACCTGAAAGCATGTCGATAACTTGATCGATGAAGGGTAATGGAAAATAGTCACGCAATGTGGCCTTGTTTAGTTCTTTGGAGTCAATGCAGATCCACCACTTGCCATTCGTCTTTGGAACTACTACTAGAGGTGACACCCACTTACTATCAGAAATGGGGTAGATGAAATCTGCGGCCAAAATTTTTTGAAGCTCCTCCTTGACAATGTCCTTTAATGTTGGGTTCATATGCCTTTGTGTTTGCCGAACAGGTCTCATTTCTTCATTCATATAGATATGGTGGATGCAAGTGTCTAGATGTATACCCCTCATATCCAAGTAATCCCATGAGAATGCTCTGGTTGTTCATGAATCATACTCATCAACCGCTACTTTTGTTCTGCAGTCAATCCTGTACCAATATGTAAAATTTTACCTTCAAATATTTCCATTCGTTCTATGGTGAGCTCATGGCTTTCCTCCATTGCTGCAAATGAGGCAAAGATAGCTGGGTGGTAGGTTTCTTGAAACTCATCACTAAACACATGCTTATAACCATTAAAAGAGATGTGATAATTGATACAAGAGCTATTTACAAAAAACTACTGCAAAACATGCTCATCATAATGCTCCTGGAGACCTCTAGACTGATCTAATGTTAACAAGGGGAACATGCAATCTTCGTCTCCATATGGGTTTTCGAGCCATAATGGTACTTTAGCAGCTATCTGAGCAAGTGGAAAAATAGACAATGCTTGATTTTGAGGACCATTAGAAATGATAATTTCCCCATTTATGCATCCTATGATAGCATCAATTGTTGCTAGCCATGGCTGCCCTAGGACTACCGGGTGTGTGGGCCTAGAGGTTTTTGGAGAAATGACTATGAAATATATGGGTTATTGCCAATAGGAAATAGTAACTACTATGTTCTCTAGGGATACTATCGGTCTAAAGATGGATTTATCTGCCATTTCTAAAAGGATAGGGGTGGTTTTAAGTCCAGGTAGTTGTAATGACATCATAGTTTCATAATCCATTGCATTTATTATTGGCCCTAGATCTACAAGGGTGTTTGGCAGGAGTACACCATTTATCTCAATAGTGACAATGGGATTCCTGGGTTCATTGAATTTGGCAGGCATGTCAGAGATCATAGTGGACATTTGGCTCATGATTTTGACATTCTGGTTCTTATGCTCCTTCCTCCCCGGTTTCTTAATGTAGAGATCCTTGACAATTTTGGGGTATATGGGAATGTCTCTAATTGCTTGTGAAAGTGTGATTTTAATACAGACATTCATAAGTTCATTTTCCATATCATATTCAAGGGGGATCTCTTCTTTCTTTACAATTAGTCTCTCTGGGTACGGTGGTTTAGGTGATTCTTCCTCCTTCTGTGGTTGTTGTTTTTCGTTTTGTGAATGATTTTCGGATGACATGGAGGGTACCTCTTCTTAGATGACAACAACTGATTTTCCTTTGCTGACTATCTTTCCTAATCGTAATTGGATTTCGTTCATAGGAATGGGAGTGATCATGTATGTAGGAAAAGACCGAATATCAATGTTTTGCACTGGTTGAGGTAACCTATTATGACTTGGGTTAGGTACAGGTTGCGCATGCAACAATGTAGGATGGGGTGGGTTTATGGTAGTAGGTGCATGCGAAGATGATGGGTTAGTAGGTGCAGGTAATAATTGATGCAAAGGAGGTGGTGGCAGCGTAGGTTGTTGATACATATTAGGGTTATACACTTGTTGATAGGTTTGCATGGTGGGATTATATGAAGTACTTGACATATTTGGATAAGGCGCATAGAACTGGGGCTAAGGTTGATAGTCGTTGGCATAGGGGTTTTCCCTCCAATTGGCCTTAGGCAGTATTTTGTGGTTTCTAAGCAACCCAAGGAGGGTAGGATGTAGGAAAGGTCCATGGCTAAGTTTGGCTATAACCTTGAGGATTTGGATTTGGAAACACATTCTGACTTTGGCCTCTCCAGGTGGGTCTTTTGGTTGCTTGAGATTGGTCAACGGTTTAAGAGTTCCCCTTATAGATGGTCTGTAAGCCGGGAAATGATGGGCACTTCTTGGTCGGTTGTTCTAGGGTATAGATTCGACAGACCTCAATGGTGCTTAAAGGATATTCCCTTTCTACATATTTATGCCTACACTTGGAACAAAAGACTGCCATTGCTGCCTTCTCGACTTCCTACTTTTGTTTAATTTTCATGGTGTCTAGTTGGTCATTGATTGTGTTCAAGATATCAGTTTTAAAGTTTTTTAATAGGTTCCCCATCTCAACTCTTGTAACAGCATTAGTCGTAGTTTTCCTTTGCACATAGTCTCTAGAATTGTCTCTAAGTACCCGAATCTTTTTACCTACTTTGGCTTGGCTTCTAGAACAGGTGCGAAACATCTTAATTACTTTAGCAAATTGTTTTTTATAAATGTCTCCACCACTGAGCAGGTTTAATGTTTCAATGCAGTCATCTCTCAGCCCTTTTAGGAACACAGTTCCAATAATATTTTCATCTGGTTGGACCCACAGGATTTGTGGAAGTTGTAGAGGAACCATTCAAGATACTCTTCTAGGTTTTCATCTTCATTTTTTTGCATCCTAAGGATATCATTGATGTCCCTAGTTTTACAAAAATCTTGATACTTTTTAAGAAAAATTGATCTCATGTCATCCCATGTGTATATAGTGTGTTGCCCTAGACTCATGAACAACCTAAGGGCTGCATCTTTTAATGTGGTGGGGAACAAAGTTTATGAGCATCATCATAATAATTATAACTACGACACAAAATATCGAATTCAAAAAGAAAGGCATCTGGATATTTAGATGATTTACTGTAGAACAATGGGAGAGATTCCATTGGAATTCTTTTCATTGTGATGTCACGAGTCACATCTAGGATAGGGAATCCAAAGGTAACCTCCTCTTCATATTCTTGGTTGCTCCCTCTAAAGAGGTTCTTGTTGTGTTGAGGAACTTCTCCCTCTTCCTGGTGTGCTTAGTTCTGTCTGTCCTACCCATCTTGATGATCCATTTCTGCAACTGGCACCCGTTGGGGTTTGTTGATTATGGTATGAATATGGGGTAGTGGGACAAGGTTGATGTTGGTTGGTTGCTCATCCCAGTTGTCTTATTATTCCACTGGTTCTTCTACAGGGTTATCAAACACAACCTGCCGAATGACCTTTCCCCCCTCAATCTAAGAATTCCTAATCCAAAACCACGTTGGTATCGACACTTCCTCCTTCTTTTCTTAAAACTTCATATCGATTAGCAGCGGTAAGAATGAGTATATTAACTGATCCAAAAGTTTAAGAAATTTAGAACTGGAAATAAATCTACCTTTGCTATCCTTAGGTCTACCTGTACTCCTATGCATATAGATAAAAGAAATAAAACTCTAGAGCAAGAAGTGATTTGTCAAACTTTGGAGCAACCCCACAAAAGTGGATGTGTGGCTCTTCACTCACGTCTTACCATACTCTCTCCACCCTCTGACAGTCCTGCAAGATCCTAAAAATCAAATGATAATGGTTACCTGAATAAGAAATGATAACTTCCCCGACAATGACGCCAAAATGTCAAGAGATTAAATCAACAAATTAAACCTGTTAATATTAATTTTCAATCTGGGTTCGTAAGCACGAGTTGCCTTGTGCTTTCTTTCTTCAATGGTGCTCGATTAGAGTTTTAACATTTCCTTATAATAATTAGTGGGGTAATAAACACAAGAATGCTTTCAAACTTAAAAGAAATCAAACATCTAGCTAATATGAGAAGACCCAACAATCAAATTTAATCTAAAGACTTCAAAAATATTTACGAACTTAACCTAGGATTGAAATCCAAACTTAATAAGCTATTGAATTCTTTACTACTAATTTCAAGTGAATACCTAGTCACACTAGACTTAATCAATCAAAAATACTCAAGTTCTGGTTTTAATTCTTATAGTCAACATTCAAATAGTAATAAAGATTCACTATTTGTGATAGCACTTCCAATTCTAGCTTAAACAAGAAATCTATACTTAATTGACTCATTCCCTGCCAAAGATTTTGAAGTTGAGCACTGAATTGAACACTCTGTTTCCCTCTTTGATTCGCCAACTTAATTTTGTGTTCTCAATTAACTGCATACAGGTCCTAATTAATCATAGTGTTGAGAATGACTTCAAACATTAAGTCTACTCAATACATGGCAATCCAATAAGCAATTCTAAGAAACCGTACTTTAAATAACCCTACAATCATACCAATCCTCAACTATAAGTAACCCTATCTAAAATCAAGGCGTTGTTGTTGACATTCATTGAGGCATCTAAATTATGAGAAATATAATCAAGCACAAAACAGGGGAAATAAATAGTCCAAACGAAACTAATGAAATCAACTATCACTCGAGACAAGGGAATCAATAATTCAACTGAAACTAATGAAATTTATTTACCAACTAATCACACTAAACACCCTTTTGCATCCTGAGTTTGATTCACACACTTATCAATCGAGAAATATATCTACCAAGAGAAACTTAAGTATAACAAATCATTCAAATCGATATTATGAAAGCAATGTTCTGTTTGTATATACATTTATGTAGACAACCTAACATCAATCCAATCAATTAAAAATCAAACCAAGTTTATGCCAATCACAATGTTCAAACAATCAACAAGTATTTCCTTATGTTGCATCACCTACAAAACAATCCAACATAGAGTCAACCGATCCAGTTATTAGAGGAAATGAAGAAACGATTTGGGAATGGACTAATCTCACTCTAAACTAACTCTTATCCCATTCATCCCTGATCTCTGAATATGTTATTTTATTTAAGTATTTAAAAGTGATTTTGGCACTGTCAATGGATAAACAAACTCTTCTCAATCATTAAATGATCATGTAGGTCGATAGATTCCATGCACATCTATGTCAATTGCAAATCAATGCGATGGCGAGGTTTATGAGCAGAGTATGGCTTTGTCCTGAGAGTAAAAATGAGAATCACCCCATAGATTTTGATTATTGTTTAAAAAAAGGGTTGTAAGAGCATCAAAACATCGGCATATTATAATCAAACGAAACTAAGATAATTCTCCATGCAACAAACCAAACTGATAATAAATCGCAGAGAATGAAGAACTGACTATAACTAACACACAGAGTTATTGTTATGCAATGTACAAAACTAAACCCAAATGTGGGGGCCTGGCAACACTTGGGAGCTGACTAACTTATAGTAAGGGAGAGATTTCGATCACAATCAACTTGTCATCACCAACAAATCACCAAACATTTAATTCGAATTCAAGGTATAACCATTGTAAACATTTTTTTATTAAAAATAAGTCATGCAATACATAGTAACCACTTCAACGTTTGTTCGCTAGCTCTAACATATTACATTGCAGCCTTTTATAGGCGTTTAATTAAGTTTAAACAACTGAACTAAAGATGGTAAATGGTAACAGCCCAACTAATCTAATCCTTTAGATCAGATTCTTTGAACAACTAGTCCAAATTGGTTCAACAACCTCCAATCGATCCTAATCTTAGTGTCTGCTCTAGTCAAAGAGGATAATCATGAATCCTTGGCATAGATGTAATCAAATGCGTTAAAGTATGGCTAGAGGCAGTCTTTCCATCTAGAAACATACAACCGCTTATCCCGTGTGCTATTAGGTACCGAACCCAAGATAGCTCTTGAGTACGAAAGTGGGGAACCATGGTTCACTGCCTGCTTCTTCCTGCTGTCATCCTGCACATCTGTTGGAAGGTCTACACTTCGATCATAATAATTAGTTAGTTTAGGGATTAGCTACTAATATCTACTTAAATTCACCAATAAATAGCAAAATATAATCATAAAATACTTTTCCTCAAAATGGAGATTAGGACAGTGATTAAGATAGTAGAATAGCAAGGAAGCAGTTTTAGGAGTGCCAAAAAGGTCAAAATAGGGATGAAAAATAGTAGTTGTGAGAAAAAAACGAGGGATCAACAAGAGGTTCAGTTTGCTCTCTTGCCAATATCCTTTTCGTCTCTGCAATCCTTGACTCCTCATGGTTCATCCATGATGCCAAAGCCATCAATTGTAAATCTCCTAGCTTGGCATTAGGGTCCCATACATTCATGTTTGTTAGGGCCATGTTGTGCAAATAAAACTTAGTCATCTTGGCCCTATCTTCTAGTGTGCTATGATCACATAGCTCAATGAACTGCTTGTAGTCCTAAAATGGCATGGTGCCTCTGTGCTAGGGTTTTCATCTGGAACTGCAGCCACTGTTCCTTGAGGTATAGGGCATAGGATTTAGTTGGCATCCTACACTGGATTGCTTCCAAAGAGATATTGGCCATACATGCCAATTGATTCTCTCTTTCTTGCAACTGTCCTCTCAACCATGGATTTTTTGTCTCTAGTTGTTTTCTCATTATGGCCTCTCTATCTCTCAAGCCACTTAGCTCTCTGCCCATCTCCTTGAGTTTCTCTTCCATGTGCCCAATGTCTTCCATCCCTTTTGATTTGGAGATCTGCTTCCATCAGTGAGTCCTGGTCCTCTCCTTCTCAAGCTCAAAGAACAGTGGGATAGAAAAAATTTGAGGTATGACCCTGCCTCCTTCAATAAACATATAGTAGAATTCCATGTTAGGTTGGGGGCCAGGTTCTTTTGTCTCTGGGTCCTCTTCTTTAGTTTCATGTTGCTCCCATACCTCCCTTTCCAACTTTTGTGCTTCCTATAGGTTCAATAGCGTATCTTGTAGGACTGTTTCTACTTCATGTATATTTTGATGTGTATTCTATAGGACTGCCTTTCCCATGAAGGAGGTTGATCTAGTCATAGGCCTTCTTACATAGGTGATAGGAGACTTAGGGGAAGGCATTTTCTCCTTTTGTTTATAAGAGTATTCAATCATAATAGGAATTTTGGTTGGTGTTTGGGGTTTCCCCTGTCTTATTCTTGTGCTTTTCCTTGTACTGAAACATAAGGGGGTCTGCCTCTATCTTTTGCCTTTTTGCTTGATGGGGGTGCTAAGAGCAGTGAGGGTAGCTTCTGCCTCTCTCTCAGTGGGTTCTAGAGACACCCTTGGTGACTCCTCCTTATTTTCTGTCCCCTCTTTTCCATTTCCTTCTTCACCTATTTCATTCCTTTCTTCTTCCTCTTCTAGATCTTCAACATCTTTATCAGTTTCCTCCTTAACATCCTCCTCAGTTTCTTCATCATCCTCATACTCTTTCTCCTCTTCTTCTTCATCTTCCTCATTTTCTTCTGTTTCATCTCCTTCTTCATCCATCTCATCTTCATCTCCTTCTATTTCTTCCTCTTCCTGCTTTACTTCTTCTTCCTTTGCTTCAGTCTCTTCCTCTTCCTCTTTACTGATAGTAGGATTAACACCATATGTGAGAGCTTTGATGTCATCCTCTACTGGCATGTCTTTGAAATCTGACCATGTTATAGGAATTAAGAGGTTTTGGAGGGAATCTTCTATAAGGATCCTTATTAACCCATGGTGAGCTAACTGTTGGTAATTTCCCTCCTACACTTTGATGCTTGAGTCTATTAGTGATTGCAACAGGAAGTATGGTATGTTGAGCCTTTGGTGAGGTGTTTCTGCTCAAAATCTCAATTCTTAAAGGAGCCTAAAATGATAGCCATAAACCACACTATATCTACCCTCACATGAAATGTATTTGATCAGTTGGTAGCTTACCTCATTCCATGGATATAGCAGAATTTCCCTCCTTACTTCATTTTTTTCCTCAATAAGTTCCTCACCTTCTAAATGTTGGGTTGTGTTATATTCTTTCCACAACTAGCCTACATAGTTAACTGGGGGGTTCGTTGTGCTAATTGCACAGTGGGGGGGTCACAAGGGCATTTGAGGTGGGCAGGTAGCCCCCCTCTATGCGGTTCGGGGTAGTGTCCCGGGGAAATTTTTTTTGGACCCCATATTAGGTTGGGCAGACCTACCTATGGTTTTGTGCATGGCTTTTGCACATGGTTTTGGACGTGATGGTTTTTGGTCCATGGGATTGGATTCTTCAGCATGTATAAATATGTATTGTAACATTGAAAGGATAATAATGAAAGATCAAGCTGGTAGTCCCAGTTTTGGGATGTAGGGGAAAATATCTGTGTATATGTGCTTTATGCTTTATGCTCTCGCACTATTTATTTTATGTTCTTAGAATTCGTATGTAGGTAATTTATGTACGGTGTTAGAACCTACATTTGCTATCGGAGATGTTTTGGCTTCAAGGGGACACCTTTGTTTCTGAGGGGTTTCACTTTGGCTTGTGGTAGACCCTGTTCAGTGGGAGATCTGCAAGATTGATTCTGGTGGTGAAAGAAGATGACGGGCAGTAGAAATATAGAGATCGAGAAATTTAATGGTCAGAGTTTTGAGTTGTGGAAACTCAACATGGAGGATCTGTTGGTGGATAAAGATCAGTGGATCGTGGTAAGTCCGGGTACTAAACCAAAGGGAGTGTTTGATGAAGAATGGAAGAAGTTGGATCGAAAGGCAAAGAGCACAATACGATTGTGTGTCTCAAATTCAATATTGCTGACCGTATCAGGGGAAGCTATGGCTAAGGCTTTGTGGGACAAGTTAGGGACTTTGTACCAATCTAAGTCTCTGGTGAATAAATTGTTCCTATGGAAAAAGTTGTATAAATTGAGGATGAAAGATGGAGACTCGGTAACAGAGCATCTGAATGCATTTAATACTATGGTAAGTCAGTTATTATCTGTTGATATTAAAATTTCAGATGAAGATAAGTGCATCAGTTTGTTGTGTTCTCGACCAGATTCATGGGATAGTCTGGTTATTGCAATAGGTAGCAATGCAACTGCCTTGCAGTTTGATGAAATAGTCTCATCCTTGCTGATGGAGGAGATGAGATGGAAAAATATGGAGAGCCAGAATGGTGATTCTTTGTCTGTACGAGGACAGTCCCAAAATAGAAACAAAAATAAGTCATCGAGTTGGAGATCTAAATCTCTAGGAAAACCTATAAAGGTTGTGTGCTAGAAATGCGGAAAGGAAGGGCACTACAAAAGGGACTATAAAGCTAAATCTCCTGACAAAGGAAAGGGATCTGATGATGCTCCTTCTACAGAGGCGAAAACCATCTCAGATGAAGGTGGGGATGTGTACTTGGCTTCTTCAAGTACACATGTAGATCTTGAGGCATGGTTGATTGACTTAGGTGCATCCTTTCCATAAGCAAGTTAGATGATGCAGGTGTAAAAATAGTGTTTGAGATGGATACCTACAAGATGGTTCAGGGAGCACTGGTATTGATGCAGGGAGTTCGGATTGGAACTCTATACAAGCTGCAGGGTAGCACTATTGTTGATGGGTGCAATAGTTTTGTGGTTCCTGAAAGTGGAGCAGAAAATCTAGTAGTCTCTGGAGAGGAGACCATGTTGTGGCATCAAAGGCTTGGACATATTGGAAAGAAGGGCCTTCGAATACTTTATGGTAAACGTATGGTAGAAGATATGAGTAATAGCTCTCTAGATTTTGATTTCTGTGAAAATTGTGTATATGGGAAGCAGAATCGGGTGATTTTCCCCTCTGGTGGTAAGAGGGCGAAACATATATTAGATCTTGTGCACAGTGATGTGTTTGGACCTATGAAGGTCCCATCAGTGGGTAAGTCTATGTACTACATATCATTTATATATGACTTCTCAAGGAATACATGGATATATTTCCTTAAGAAGAAATTTGAAGTCTTTGACAGTTTTAAAGAATGTAAGGATTTGGTGGAAAACCAAACAGAGAAGAAGATAAAGGTGTTTAGGTCAGATAATGGTGGAGAGTTTTACAGTAAGGAATTTGAAGAATTCTATAAGAAGTGTGGTATAGCATGACAGAAGACTACTCCATACACACCTGAGCAAAATGGAGTTGCAGAAAGAATGAACAAGATGTTGATGGAAAGGGCAAGAAGCATGCTCAGTGGTGCTAGGTTAGGACAAGAATTATGGGCAGAGGCAGTGGAGACAACATGTTACCTGGTCAATAAATCACCTTCATCGGTGTTGGATGATAAGACTCCATAGAAGATATGGACTGGTAAGATAAGAAACCCTCTCTTTCACATTTGAGGGTATTTGGTGTGATGCATATGTACATGTTCCAAAGGAGAAAAGAACCAGGTTGGATAGTAAATCTAAAAAGTGCATCTTTATTGGGTATAAGGATGGTTTAAAGGGTTATTAGCTTTGGAACATAGTAACAAGGAAGGTTGTGTACAACCGAGATGTGGTGTTCAGAGAGGTGAAAGATGTTATTAAACATGAAGTCCAACCAAAGGAACTTGAGAAGATAGAGTTTGAGCTTAAGGAGGAAGAATCAGACCCTACAATAGAGGAGGAATCAGAAGATGAAGAGCCACAAACTCCGGGTGTGAGAAGATTAGTTCAAGAAAAAAGCAGCCAGAAAGGAATAGTCCATGTGCTTTCTATTCAGATTTTGCTTTATTTATTATTGATGATGATCCCAGAAATATGAAGGAAGCAATAGATTCAGAGGATGGAAAACTATGGAAATAGGCCATGGTTGTGTTGTGGCCAGCAACAACCCCCCCTTTTTCATTTAAGTGTTTGTCCAAAATGCTAAATGAATGGGAACCCCTAGTTTAATTTTGAGAAAAATCAAGTTTTCCTTCTTCAAAATTAGGTTACCATCGTAAGCTTAGAGAGGTCTTTCAAATATTTTTAACCTAAGTCTACGATAAGGTAAAGGTCTTTAAAAATTGCATTACAAAAGGATAGGAAATGCCTTCATTCCCTTATAATATTGGTATACGCAAGACCCCCATGTTAAGCCTAACGTCGCATCGCAGTAAAGTAATGCTCATAAGAAAAAATCTCAAGATCTGCCGATCTGCGATAACACTGATCGCAAGATCGCATATCGCAAAAATAAACTGGCAATACTTAACAAACATCAAACTTCTGCGACCTGCGATGTTGCAACCTGCGATGTTGCCATCGCCGCAATGGCGCAATATTCAGTCTTGCAATTTGTGATTAGCGTGACTTGCGATGGCACAATCTTCAATGTAACGTAAGCAAATCATGAATCATTTAATCACGAATCCTCCAGGCGCGCCATTCAAAGAAAAGCCACTTACCATAATCTGACCCCAGATCATGCGCTTTTAATGATAGTAAAAGGATTAGTTGTCAGTTATTAAATGAAATCAAGACGCGTGCTTTTCTAAAGAATTATTTCACGGAAGGTGGCATATTTGGTATATATGTTGCATTTAAAACTCTCCCATCACCTTTCTCAATCATTCATTTCCACTTCGCTCGTAATCTGCAGGAACTAAGGGTCAAGAAGATTTAAAAGCCGAACGCAGGAGCAAATGGGAAAGAAACATAAAGCCCAAGGCTCCGAGATGAAGGAAAAGACGAAGGAGATGGTTCCCTTGTATATAGACACTGCATGCAAGAGGGACGCAGGAATTTCGACCTGGGAAGGCATGTATAGGCTACTAGAGGAAGAAAATCCTAAAGTAATGAAGGTTGATAGTGCCGCGAGATCACAAAACTCTTCCGAGGCATCCTTAGAAGAGCTGGCATGTTCATTTCTTCACCGAATAGCAGCTAGACCCAAAATTTTGCCGTATACAGATATGATCAGATGGATACTTGACAATGCAGAGTTACAAGGCAGACAATTCAAAGTTCAGGGACATGGGCTCATAGGATCATTCGCCGCGGAAGACTTAAAGCTTATGTATCATCTTCCCGAGCCCCAGATGACCTACAATACACAATTTGTCAAGAAATTTGCAGCAAAGAACCCAAACCTGGCAGAAACCACTAAAGAATGGACTAGAAGAGAGGAGCCGCTAAAAAGGGACAAAAACGGTATGTACATCACTGGTTCCCTCACCTCTCCGTATTGTTTTGTTGCGGCCATGCTTTGTAGGCTGTTTGGGATGCCAAACATAAATAAATTTTCGTCTGAATGGCTACCACTCATAGATGCTGCCACAAACGCCGATCTCGTGGATTGGGCCAAGATATTTTCTGATAATCTATACACTGTTGTTATGAATTACTGGTCTAAGAGATCCTTGTCTCAAAGGGTCTATCCTCATTTTTATCTGTCTGCTTATATTATGGATTCTATTTGCTATGTATCTAAATTCCCCACTATGGGTTGGAAATGGACTACCCAGGACCCGTCACCTATTCATGTTTATCATAAAGTATTATGGGATTCCCAGTTTGCCCCTCACTTCTATCAGATTTTCCACGGGCTTATCTTACTCCTATATAGGATGATATATGGTGAAGAACCCCCGAGGTGCTCACCCGAAGCGCAAATAGACATCATCCCCATCGCAAGATGGTTTGGGGAAGAATGGTTCACTTACATTAGAGTGTTTGGGAGCACTGTACCTCCACATGTCCTACCTCTATATGTCCCCAACAAGCTTTTGGCTAGGGAAATTGCCTATCAGACTTGCTCAGAAGGCGGCCTAACCAAAGAACTAAAAGACAAGAAGAAGGCCATATGGCCTCAGTTTCCTGTAGCTTGTGGGGCCTTCTC
>APFE031513337.1:3599-18274 GCA_000404065.3 Pinus taeda
CCATGAAGTATTCGAAGGCCCTTCTCTCCAATATGTCCAAGCCTTTGATGCCACAACATGGTCTTCTCTCCAGAGACCACTAGATTTTCTGCTCCATTTTCAGGAACCATAGAACTATTGCACCCGTCAACAACAGTGCTACCTTGCAGCTTGTACAGAGTTCCAATCCGAACTCCCCGCATCAATACCAGTGCTCCTCGAACCATCTTGCAGGTATCCTTCTCGAACACTGTCTTAACACCTGCATCATCCAACTTGCTTACAGAAATCAGATTTCTGGCCAACGCAGGAATATGCAGAACACCCGGAAGGGTTCTAACCCTTCCACCTTGCAACTTCAACTTTACTTTCCCGCGACCAATGATTCTAGCCTTCCTATCATCTCCTAAGAAGACATCACCACCATCGTATTTCTCATACTCACAGAACCACTCTCTATGGGGAGTGAAGTGAAAGGATGCACCTGAGTCAATCACCATGCCTCATGATCTACATGTGTACTTGAAGAAGCCAAGTACACATCCCCACCTTCATCTGAGGTGGTTTTCGCCTCTGCAGAAGGAGCATCATCAGATCCCTTTCTTTTATCAAGAGCTTTAGATTTACACTCCCTTCTGAAGTGCCCTTCCTTTCCGCATTTCCAGCACACCACCTTTGTAGGTTTTCCTGGAGATTTAGATCTCCCTCTAGATTTAGATCTCCCACTCGATGACTTATTTTTGTTTTTGTTCTGGGACCGTCCTCGTACAGACAAGGCATCACCATTCTGGTTGTCCATATTTTTCTGTATCATCTCCTCTGTCAGCAAGGCTGAGACTATTTCATCAAACTGCAAAGCAGTTCCATTGCTACCTATTGCAATAACCAGACTATCCCATGAGTCTGGTAGAGAACAAAACAAACTGATGCACTTATCTTCATCTGAAATTTTAATATCAACAGATAATAACTGACTTACCACAATATTAAAAACATTCAGATGCTCTGTCACCGAGTCTCCATCTTTCATCCTCAGGTTATACAGCTTTTTCCGCAGGAACAGTTTATTCACCAGAGACTTAGATTGGTACACAGTCCCTAACTTGTCCCATAAAGCCTTCGCCGTAGCTTCCCCTGATACATTCAACAATACTGAATCTGAGACACACAATCGTATTGTGCTCTTTGCCTTCCGATCCAACTTCTTCCGTTCTTCATCGGTCATTCCCATTGGTTTCGTACCCGGATCTACCGCAATCCACTGATCTTTATCCAGCAACAGATCCTCCATCTTGAGATTCCACAACTCAAAACTCTGACCATTGAACTTATCAATCTTTATCTTTCCGCTGCTCGCCGTCTTCTTTCACCACCAGAATCGATCTCGCAGATCTCCCACTGAACAGGGTCTACCACAGGCCCAAGCGAAACCCCTCAGCAACAAAGGTGTCCCCTTGAAGCCAAAACAGCTCTGATACCAAATGTAGGTTTTAACACCGTACAGAAATTACCTGCATACAAATTCTAAATCACGGGAAAAATAAAAATGCGAGAGCATAACACATAAAACACATATACACAGATATTTCCCACTGGATCTCAAAACCAAGACTACCAGCTTGATTTTTCATTCTTATCGTTTCAATGTTACAATACATATTTATACATGCCGAAGCATCCAATACCATGGACTGAAAACATCGCATCCAAAACCATGGACTGAAAACCATAGGTAGGTTCACCCAAACTAATATAGGGTCCAAAAAAAAAATTTCTCGGGGTGTTTCCCCGAACCCCGTAGAGGGGGGCTACCCGCCCCCCTCTAAGCCCCGGTTCACTACATAGGTTAGTCGTGGAAAGAATATAACACAACCCAACAGACATTTAGTAGGAAGATGTTAATTAGGTTAGAGACATGAGGACAAATTACTTGAGCTGGCGGGAGTTCAAGAGACTTTTCAAGAAGAGGTACTTCTCAAAAAGGTACTATGAAATTAAGGCAAAAGAATTCTATGAGATAAAGATGGGCTCAACGACAGATGAAGAGTACACGACCAAGTTTTTGGAGCTATTCAGGTATGCATCGTATCTTACTGATGAAAAGACTAAACTTCAATAGTTTTTTAGTGGTTTTCCATTAGCATTTAGAGATTAGATTCAATATGTTGAGTGTTGGTCACTTGAGGGGTTTAAAGGGAAACTCAAGCATTTCAATGAACAATCAAAGTGTAAGAATGAATGGAAAGGAGAGGACAAACGTAGAGGTAAATGGTAGCCTAAAATAACAAGGACTCAACATGTAGATGAGAAAGAGAGTGTGGCACCACAAAAGAGATTTAATGCAGTTAGACAAGGACATGAGTTACAACACCATCATAGAGGTGTTTGCACTGGTTGGTTGGAGTGTTGGACATGTGGAAAGGAAAAAATTAAGAGATATTGTCCAAGAAGTTAGGGTGGTAGGCCTTAGATATATAATGCATAGGAGGTGCAGGCAGTTCGGGATGTTGGTCAGAGTATTGCACATATCTATGCGATAATGGCCAATAGGTACGAATAACACCAGGCATCTATCATTGAGATGGACGATAAGCTTTGTGATCAAGTGGTTTCTATTTTGATTGGCCCTGGATCTAATTATAGCTGTGTTAGTCTTGACTTGCTAGATAAGTGTGGTTTTAGTAAGGAATTTCACGCAGAGTCTTGGTTAGTGCAATTGGCTACAAGTACAAAGAAGTGAGTTCATAATTGGGTAAGAGTTTACGCATTTGAATTAAATGGTATGCCTATAGTAGCCCATTTGAATTAAATGGTATGCCTACAATAGCCCATTTGCATGTATTACCATTAGGTTCATATAGTATGTTATTGGGCATGGATTGGTTGTATCTTCATAGAACCAAGGTTGTCTATTATAACAAAGATATTAAGTGTCTTGATGAAAATGGAGAACCAAGAGCCTTATAGAGTAAGAAGAAAGTCACATCAGCTAGGATGGTGATAGTTATGCAAGCAAAGTGTAGTTGCACGAAAGGGTGCAAGTTATTTGCAGTACGCATTTCTAGTGATAAGGGTAAGGATGTTGAGGATGCAGATGTATTGAAAAGGTACCCAGTGTTGCAAAAGTTTATGGATCTATTTCCTAAGGGAATTATAGAGTTTCCACCTCATAGGGAGGTAGAATTTTTTATTGAGATAGTGCCAGGGGTAGCTCTAGCATCGAAAGCACCTTACAAGGTCAGCACAACTGAGTTAGTTGAGTTGAAATTGCAGCTAAAGGAAATGTTGGAGAAGGGATACATTAGGCCAAATGTATCACCTTGGGGTGCATCAATATTGTTTGTGAGGAAAAAAGATGGTACCCTTAAATTATGCATTGATTACAAGCAGTTGACCAAAGTGACTATCAAGAACAGATACCCTTTGCCAAGGATAGATGACTTGTTCGATCAATTGAAGGGAGAAATAGTGTTCTCGAAGATTGACTTGAGATCCAGATACCATCGGGTACGCATCAAAGAGGAGGACATTTACAATACTTCATTCACAATCAGGTATGGGAATTATGAGTTTATTGTGGTTCCATTTGGCTTAACTAACGCTCCAGCTACATTAATGTATTTGATGAATAGTGTGTTGCATCCATATTTGGATAAGTTTTTTATTGCTTTGATTGATGATATACTCATATATTATAAAAATGAGGAAGAGAATGTCGAGCATTTAATAGTAGTGTTGATATTGTCAAGAGAGCATCTGTGGTATGCTAAGATCAACAAATCTAGCTTCTTTCAAACTGAGGTACACTACTTGGGACATGTTGTCTCCAAGCAAGGCATTACAATAGATCAAGAGAATATAAGGGCCATCATCGAGTGGGTAGCTCCTAAGAGTGTGGATGAGGTGATATATCTCATGGGTCTTACGGGATATTATAGGATATTCATTAGGAACTTCTCATAGATTTATTATTCTATCACATCATTGCAGAGGAAAGGTAAGAAGTTTGAATGGACTGAAGATTGTGAGGCTAGATTTGAGCAGCTTAAGTAGTTGCCGATACATGCAATAGTGCTACAAATTGCAGATCCGAACAAGGATTTCGTAGTATGTACATATGCTTGCAAGAGAGGACTTGGTGGATTCCTTATGCATGATGGACAGGTGGTATGTTATGAGCCCTATAAACTAAACAAGCACACGAAAAATTACTCGACACATGATATTGAGTTAGCAAAGATTATACATTCACTGAATATGTGGAGACACTATCTTCTTTGTAGGAGGTTCGCCCTTATGAGTGATCATGTTGGGTTGAGGTATTTGTTAAACCAGCTGAATCTAAGTGTTGGGAAAGCTAGATGGTTGGTCATGATCAATGAGTTTTACCTATAGATCAGGTACATCAAGGGTAAAGAGAACATAGTGGAAGATTCTCTGAGCAGATAGGTAAAGGTATATCACTTGGAAGCTATGAGATCCTATGGGACATACTTATAAGACATGATATTGTGGTAGGACAACAGGACTTCAGGTATGTGGAGATCATTGTACACAGGTTGTAGTAGGGTGTTGGTATAGGTACAACTAATATTATAGGAACAGGGACATGTAGTTGTAAAGGTACAAGTGGCAATACATGTACAAGTGGAAAGGGCATGGACTATTGTCTTACACCATAGGGATCGGTCAAGTTTTGAGATATGATATATGTATCGAATAACACTGAACTCAAGAAGGTGATCTTAAGGGAATTTCATGTGAAACCTTATTCAAGCCACCCATTTTATTAGAAGACACTCACAATGATGAAGAGATATTACTATTGGCTGAATCTAAAGAGGGATGTAGCGGAGTTTGTTTTCATATAGAAACAATTATCATGAGTCCTTTTGAGGCATTATATGGGAAAAATTGTAACACTCCCTTTAGTTGGACTGGCCCAATTAGTAGAGTATTGATTGGACGAGATATGTTGGTAGACATGGAATAAGAGATGAAGAAGATCAAGGAAAATCTCAAGGAAGCACATGATATGCATAAGAGTTATGCTGACAGGAATAGATTGTTCAAGTAGTTCTAGGTTGGGGAATAGGTGTACTTTCATATGAAAATGAAGAAGAGCTCCTTGCAGATTGGCTCATGTGCCAAGCTAATACCATGGTTTTGTAGACCCTTTAGTATCATTGAGAGGATTGGGTTAGTAGCCTACCAACTTGCACTTTGTCCAATAGTGAAAGTCCACGATGTTTTCCATGTTACTATCTTTACTTAAGAAATATGTTAGCGATGTTGATCATGTGATTGACTAGTTTGTATTGCAGTTGGAACCAAATGGAGAATTCCAGCCAAAGCATCAATGTATATTGTTGAAAAGGGTTCTCATGCTTTGGAACTGATCAATAGAGCAAGTTAAAGTGCAATGGAAGCACTTTGGGCCTGATGAAGCTACATGGGAGATGGCGTATTAGACACGGGCTATGTATCCTTCCTTATTTGTTAGTTGAGGAAAAGCAACGTTGATATGGTGGTTTAGTTATTGCTTATGGTGGGTTGGTGATTTCTTATGGTGGTTTGGTAGTTTCTTTATGGTGGTCTAGTATTTGCTTATGATGGCTTGGTATATGATTCGTGGTGGTTTAGTATTTTCTTTATGTTGGTATAGTATATGATTTATGGTGATCAATATATGCTTTATGATTGTTGATATATGCTATATGATGTTTTGATATATCCTTTATGATGTTTTGATATATCTTATATGATGTGACTATATGTTTGATATATGTTTTGGTATACATAATTTTGATGATGTTTCTATATGTACACCCATGTATGGATGTAAATACTGTAACAAGCTATGTTATAATGCTCCACTATGCAGTATGGGTGTCATGTTATTATGGTTATTTTATTATGCTATCATGTGGTTATGTTATCATGATGTTATGATTTTAAATGGATTGGCACTCAGCAGGATGATCATTGTAAATACTGTAATGAGTTGTGTTATAAGGCTCCACTATGTTTTATGTTGTCATGTTGTCATGATGTTGTTCTCTTGAGCAGATCTTTCCTTGTAAATACTACATCAAGTTGTGTTATAAAGATCCATAAGTAGTATGTCTTCTTTTAGTAGGTTGTTGAGGTATATGTGTGATTGAATGCTGAGGATGGTGTCCCCCAAGGGGGAGGGTTCTGTAATATTCCTGATGAAAATTCCATGTAATAAATGTTAGAAACAATAACCGCGGATGATTGGTACACTTATTCTAGGTTGAATGTTGTGCAAGGCATCCTAGGCAATGTGAATTTGGTTGTTTATGGCTAGGAAATTGGCACAAGAAATGGCTAAGGCTTTGGAAAGAAAAAAATGTCATTTTTGGCACAATTATTTATGAAAATAATGGAAATTAGGAGAAAAAGGAGGTGAAATTTCACAGGTTGCATGTGAGGAGGAAAATGAAGCAAAATAATGGAAAATGAAGAAAATAGAGGCCTCATTCATAAAAAGGCTTCTGCGGATCAGTTGGTAAGATTTTGTTAGTTTAGCTTTGCAGAATTCTCATTATTCTCTCTCTCTCATACTCTTGGAGTTTTAGAGTTCTTTCTCGGAGCACTTTGGCATTGGAGCAAGAAAGGCGAATAAGGCAAGAGGAAGCAAATATCAAGCGGAGAAAGGTAGGATCAAGCAAATACAATTGCCTTCATTGCAAGTATCAACTTGCACGTGTATTTTCTTACTAGATTTGGCATGCATGGAATTGCATGTGGTTCTTTTCTATCATGGCATGGGTTTTACCAAGTGTAACAATGTTTTTCAACCTAGTCTTTCCACTTCTGGATAGCCACGGTGTGATGGGGTTCTCATTTTTGGTTGAGTTAGATTGTCGGATGGATTCAAAGTTATGTGAAGTGGATCTCTAAAATGATAAAAAACATGGCATAGTAACCCCAGAACTAGACTGTGGGTTGTGGTAAGATTGGATTTTATGTTTCCTCGGATGGCCTAAGAATCCTTGCCAATGACTGAAAGGACACATTGTAAAGCCTAGAGGTTGTTTTCTGTCCATTGGGTTTAGTAATCTTGGGTTTGGGATATGCGGTAAAGCCTGGAGAGTGGGTCATAGTTTAGGGCATATTGATTTGGGTTTGGATTGTGGTAAAGCCTGAGAAACTAGGAGACAAGAAAATTCCTCACAGTGTAGGTGGAGAAATCTAGTGGTGTCCATGCTTGTTTGGCTTGGTGATCAGGTTGAGATCATGGTAAAGCCTGTTATGATGTGTTCATTGTGTTGACCTAGTGATCTAGGATGGATTACAGTAAAGCCTGGTTTTTATTGATGAGGGTTAGGTGGCTTCGCCTTGATATGCCCTAGTTGAGTTCTTTTGGTTTGAGTCCCACATTCATGCTTAGAATATGACATGGGGGTGATTGGTTCAAGAGAGACTTGGCTTAGCCAATCTATGGTCAAGTGGAATGTGGTAGTCCCATCTCTGGTTGGTTCATTGCATTGATTAATGAGAAATTCATTCCATTGATTTTCTTGTGTAAATGTACTAGTGTATATATGGATTTTGATGGCTGATATGTTTATTATAATTCTCTTCCTATTTTCCTGGTTATATGTTCATTTTATGGAAGCAACTATTTTTGGCTCTTAGCAGGTTTTTACTTATATCTGAATGGATATTGTATCTATGACCTAATAAGTGATAAGGAATAAAATGACATGAGGAAGCAATGGTTCATGGTGATTCTTAGAAAAATAAGAGATCCCTACACTTAACTCTGTTGTTTACACCTGTAGGTTATATGTCGATGATATGTTGATGAAAAGACTGTCATGGCTAGTAGGAGTCTAGTAATGCCTTGATCAACTATTTACTTTCACATCATTGTTTCCCTGTACTTTACTTAATTCTGAGCTTTCATTCCATTCTGCGCAGTGGCCTGGGCTCTAGGCCTAAAAACGTGGCTCAAATCCAAGAGTCACTAGAAAATAACTGGTAAGTTTCATCCATAGTCACTGGCATGTAGGCCTATGAGAGTGACTTTAGGTATCTACTTGCTCCCTTGCCCATAGCATGAGGGCGACTAAGACTTAAATTGTCTAGAAAAACATTGGGACCATGGGACAAACTGTCTAAGTGGCTCACTTGTCTCCTAAGGGTTTTGTTGATGATGTTGGATAGTTGTGTGTGATGTTCTGTCAATTCCACTTCCTGAAGGTTACCTAGTAGGTCAAATATTATCACAGTAATATCTCATCTCATGTTTACCCCAGTTGGCATGGTTACTTGGGTGGATGTGGGAGGAGGGTGTTACAAATACAATTACCACCTTAAATAATAATTTAAAAAGTATTGAGTATACTTTTCAAGAGATACAATTACCTTGGCATGCAAATACATTCTAGTATGTGAGTTTGATATATTATTACTTCATTGGTGTAATTTTGAGCTACTTTCTCATAACCATAAATGAAATAACCATTTTTTTTAATTCTATGATCAAAACCCATGCTAATCAGTTCTATTAAAATGGCACACTAGTTTCTAGATCCTTGATTGGGATGTGCATAGCTAGAAAAGGCATGTACTCTAATAGTTATGAAGGGTGTGACTAGTGTAGAGATATTGCTCTCTGTGTGTTGGGGGTGACTAATCATAAAACTATCTATTATAGCTATCTTCTAAGATTTGAGCATGGTTGTATAGTTGTCAAACATCATATAGGATGGCATAATGATTAATAGATTTGTAAGTGTATATGAGGTTGAAGGGTATGGCTGCATTAGAGACTTGAACTATAGGTTGGTGATAATATTAAATCCATAAAGATGGTTTTTTAGTGGTTCACATCTTTCTCATGGCCAAAATTATGCAAATAAAAAACCATACTTTCTATCCAGATTTTCTATATAAGTAAAGTGACAAAAAGAAGCACCATCTTGTGGATCTATAGAATAGTGTGAATATTGTCACGGGATGTTGAGTTAATATGAACAATATTAGATTTGATCTATGTAGAGAGATTGTGAAAATTGTATCATAAAGGTTTCTCTCTGAATGGATGATATGATATATTTGTTATGGTTATCCCTTGAATGTATACCTAATATCACTACAATGAAAATACTTTCTAGTAGCAGCTATAGCAAATGTTTTTAGTGTTATAAAATTGAAAAAAAAAATCAAAGGAACATCCACAAAAACATCAGTTTGCAATAGCGAATGTTTTAGCAGATATTATTACGGAAATTCATCATAACTAAAAAAACATGGGCGGCCAGAGGTTTTAGTGGATTTTTTTTAGCGATGCACTTTATGGAAAAATAACACGAGTGCACTAAAAATATAAAAGCATGAGGGTTGTATACATAACTAAAAATATCAAGGCGTTGAATGCAAAGAATATTGATGTCTGAAATGTATAGCACTCATTCTGTATATATTAAAAAACCACCCTGGGGTGTTCCTTTTAGGAATGACACCAAGGTAGCCAAAAAATATTATAGTCTCGGTTTGTTTATTTAAACTCACAACTACGATGTTTATGATTTTTGTAAAATCACCAGTGTAATATTGATATAAAAGAGTTGGTGCTATTAATTTAAATAATGCATTGAAGTTGGAAATAATATTTTGTAGCAATCAAGTGCTAGTTCTATGAAAGCACTGGTGCTTTAGGAATTACAATGCACTGGGGTGTTAAATCAAACACTACTAATGCCTAAAGAATATAATGCCCCAATGTTGCCTATTTTAGAAAAGGAACTGACCATGAAAGAAAAATGTCATAACTATGCATTTAGATAACATAATGCACCAACGCATTCTTATGTTATGGAAACACTTGTTTTTTCTATGAAATTTTCTCTTTTTTAGAAACATCAACCTGTGATAGTGCAGTTATTATGATTTTTTAAATTTGTTATTCATTGAAAAATTGACATATATCTTATAAAAATATTCATATAATTTAAATCTTGTTTAGTTCATTTGCATATGATGTTTGGATTAATTTTTTATATTATCAGATCTCATGTCTCTTCATTATAATATTTAAACATCCATATATTTAATCAGTTGTGTAAAATTTCATGACGACATTGAATAACACAATAGAATAAATTAAAATATGTTTTATTATATATTAATAAGAATATTTTTGTAATACAAAATGGGATAGCTATTAGTAACCCCTTGTCTTTCAATTGTGACACTACGTCCATTGCACTAAACAAATGTATGCTTTTCACAGACAATTATTTCAAAAAATACAACAACTTGCAACCATATCCAAATAGATCATCATTATTTGATGTAATTGTTGTTATTACTCAAGCTATATCCATGACTTGGCTTTTTTGGATGAATTTTTTGTTGATCACATCGATTGTTTTCATCTTCTTGATCTCGTTCCATCTACAAACATAAAAATAAAGTGTAATGGGTATATCTAGATTGGTAATAATAATGAAAATTTAAATAAATAATATACACCAATCTAAATTGAATAGCAATGTACCATAGCAAGAAGTGACTCGTGAACTATGCACATGGTTTCAAAACCAAGTCTCATGCCTTGTTGCAACAACTCTTCTATTGGCGTAGTTCCATACTTTGTTTCTTACAAGTTTTATCCCCAATTATAAATCATAGATTCAATATAAAGCATTTTTTTCTTCTATTAATTATAAACTCAAAGAAGTAAAACATCATATATACTTACAAATTTCACAATTAATTTTTGATATGCTAACATATACTCACAAGCCATATTGAACCCAATATCAATCAATTCTTTTGATGGCTATTTGTATGTTAGTGCCTATTTGAAGAAACTCAAGGATTGTTGTTGTAAAACAACTTAAAATATACAAAAATGAAACCTTGGGTTGTTATAAGAAAATATGAAAAATTACTCACAAATTTTGATATCAACCATTTTCTTCCTTGTCGTCATGTTTCATGTGTTGAATGATTTCCATTTTTAATTTTTTTTTTTTTTGCAAGAAAATACTTGAAATATAATATATAATGCTAAATTATATGTTTATATTTAAAAATTTAACCATGATTACATGCATTTGAAGCACATTGTCGTTGAGATGACTCCTCCTATGATGCAATTATGTCCATTTCTTTGACCATCTCCTTCTACACCTTTTTAGACATTCCTATTGGCATGTTTCACATATCAACTCATTGATCCTTTGATATTTTCATAATCTTCCTAAAAAAGTAATAAAATATTTTTATATTGATATAAGAAAACTAAATATAAAAAAATTGATATTCATAAATGAATTGTTTGTAGTAATCTATACCTATAATTCTATAAAATCATTTTAAATAGGAATATTACCTTTTGAATAATTCTTTTTTGTTGTTGTATGTTTTTGTTATTGCAAGTATAACAGTTCTCATTGACCATTTCTTTGGAAACACTTCTTATAGTATATTTGGTTCTTCAAATCATTGGATTGATATGTGTACTGTAAGTGGAATGTGGGTCTATACATTTTTCCATTATATCAATCATATTTTTTGCAAAAAGAAAAATCCCCCTTTCATTAAATTTGAGCACCAATCCATATTAGCTAAGGACTAATTCATTGTCATTTACATCTTCTATAATTTTTATTTTCTTAGAACGATATTGATATTTTCCTCCGTTTTTGTTTCCTGTAGAACATTAAACATATACGAATAAGTAGATTGTCTGAAACATGTTATCTAATATTCTTAAGTATATTATTAGTAAATAAATAAAATAGAAAAAAAACTCACCTTGAATAGTATTTTTCATTAACCTGATTCATCGTTCTACAATTTTTCTATCTGGATTTTACACTCTTCTACACTTAGATTAGAAATAATTTTATCAACCTTCTTCATTTTGTGGCTCTGTGTGAGACAAACTAACAAATACCTATTAGTTAAACTTACATATAGTTCAAACATATTAATTTGGTAAATAATTTATAAAGAACTTGTCTTTTCTGCATTTTTATATGTGTTATCATTATGTCGATCAATATTTCTATTACTTGACAACTTTTAAGACTATTTTTTTTTATCAATATACAACTTATTCTATTCAATACAGAAGCCATAAAATATATTTTATAGATAAATCAAATAATTTCAGCCAAAAAGAGCTATGGTAATTGGTGCAGTTATTTGAATAAATGCTCTAGTGCGTTTAATCTACCACACGCACTTAATGTATAATTGTTCAATAATGACAATGATTTTTTTTAATAATTTTAAATTATGACGATGCGATTTGTAATGATAAAATCACTGCCATCACTTAATGGTGCTATTTGGTAGAGGCAAGACGATGTGTTATATTACACTGGATCCACTGATAAACTCACAGGACAATGGCAACAAGATTCGATGCGATATGTAACAATAGACACACTGCTAGCACCAGTGCATTATATTACATAGGGTGCACAGTGAAGCAAGCATCATTTAAAAAAAAAGGGATAGGGGCGACAGTTTTTCAATCTAATTCAATAAGTGGTCCCCTTAATTCACATGTCAAATGCCCTACATATAGTAAGTACACAAACCCATTAAATCTAAAATGCCTAAAATGAAAAACCCTAATTGTGAAGTGGTAGAGGGAGTTAAACCCTAAGGTGAAGTTTTTCAATCACATAAGCAAGGAGCAAGGGTTTAAGGTAAGTATTATTTTTTTTAGTATTTTTATGAATTTTAATTAAATCGAAATAGGAATAGAGATCATAAAAAAATTTACTAGTAAAATCACTAGTAAATTTTTTAGATATCATTTTGGGATTCAACTACGTTAAGTAAGTCATTCACGTATGCCCATTTCCATGAGAGGTAATCTATTTTCTCATGATTTTTGAATAGTTCACTTAGCACTCATTGCAAGGGTTATAATAATTTTTTCTAGAATTTTGAATGAATCTAATAGAAATTGTAAAAACTTTTAACAGTAAAATTTAAAATTTTTGCAATGTATGGTTTTGAGTGAATCACCATACCTTTCAATTTTTGATCTTTCTACGGTTCCAAAATATTCTTCTACTCCACAATGCTCCCAATATGTATCTCTTGCAAATGATATCTCTTTTGATTAAACCCTAAGAGAAATTGAAAAAATATTTATTAGTAAAATATACAATAAAGTTTAAAATTTTTACTATTCAAGGTTTTCAATGAATCTTCATACCTTTCAGCTTCCAATCTTCTAAATAGTTATGCTGCTCCAAAGTATTTTGTTGTTGCAAAATGCTCCAAGATTGTCTCTCTTGCAAATCACTCACTTGAAATTTTGGGAAAAATAATGAAATAGAGAATAACTTTTTACTATTTAAAAGACTTTAAGAAATTAGATTTTGGAAAATCAATGGTTGCTGATTTTTCAATTTAAAAAAAAATAAAGGAAAGAACATGCTTTTTCACTTAATTCGAACATTGGTGTGTTTGACAGTAAAGAGAACCAGTGCGTTCACAAGTAAATCATGCCAAAATTATCAAGGTGGCAAACTTTCTAAACACGCCGACATGATGGAATTTTTTTTCTTGTAATCCCAAAATGATGCAATTAATATTTTAACACAATGTTGCAGTTTGTATTTATATGCATCAACATTATAATAGTTATAAGAGCAGTGACATGTTAGAATTTTTTTTATCCCAGAAACAGGAGTAGATCGATGTTGTTTTTATTTAAATGCATAATTACAAGAGCATCAATATCATAGAATATAATTTTAACGCCCTAGTGCAGTTATTATTGAAACACATTGGTGCGGTTAGTCCTCATAGGACCACCGGTAGGTTTTAATACCTATCTAAAATTTTATTTTCACATAAAATGACATATTCATCTCAAAGTATCATTCAGGAGCCATCCACATCAGTTACAATAGTTCATAGTATACTTTTTCTGCTTAACGTTGTCTTATTCTTAAAAACTAGTTTGAAAACTATACTGAAATTCAAATTGTGTTTCTTTTGTTCTTGAAATTAATTTTAGATACGTACACAAAATTTTATTTGTGATTTTTCTTAAATTCAAGGAGAAAATCTCATAATATCAAATGGTCAAGTCTTCAAATTCCATCTCGTTCCATATTGTTGATAAAAGTCCTTCACAAAGTTCTCCCTTTCCATCTCCAATAAGTTCACATTTTATTTATATTTTGATTATCAAATTGAACTTTTTTTTCATCCATGTCAATTTGGCTAAAAATGTATAAAAAATTGTAGGGTCCTGATTCAGAATTGAGTTCAAATGTAGAAAATATTCCTCCATTTCAAAAACATTGGAAGTTTTTATCAAGATCAGCATATAGCAAGCAGTTGGTAGATGAAAATAGACAACCACTTTAACTTTCTAGTTCGCACATGACGTCTTTGAGCTACAATCCTGGATCTACGATGGTAATAATTGTTTGGTATAATGTAATTTCAACAAAATAATTGCATTAACATGCTTACTAGTATCAATGATGTACTAATGTTTAATATTTTTTGAATTTAGGATTCTAGTGATGATGAGTGGCCCATCTAGAATCTTTTGGTGCACCCTAATACAACATCAAATTGAGAGAAGGTTGAATTAAAAACAAGACTCAGAGAGGAAGAATGCAAAGAAAGGTTGAAACAACCACCTATTCAAGATTCTATCAAATAATTTT
>APFE031513352.1:0-19479 GCA_000404065.3 Pinus taeda
GGGGGGGGGGGGGGGTGAATTAGTAGTGTGGCACTTTTGAACTTTTTCACCAATTATTAATATTTTCACCATGCATGTACTGAAACAAAAAACAACCATGCATGTACTGAAAACGACCTGGCTTGCCAAGATAGGAGTAGTGACTCCATGCTCGTAGTGGCCAGCAAATAGTTGATAATGGGTTGGGGTTTCCTAGGTTGTGGTGGCCAACAAACTATTGCAGAGGAGTAGTGGCTCCTAGCTAGTTCGGGTTAGCATTTATAAAAGAAATTAATTGATAAGAAAAGAAAGATAAGTAGTGCAACAGGAATCTATCCACTCAAATTATTCTTGCTCAAGTCTAACTACTCCAAAATAGATATGTTACTAAGAGATGTAGGTATTAGCCCTTCCAACTGGTTGCTAGATAAATTTAGGAATCACATGGCTGTCAAAGTTCCTATGCTTGCAGGTATTTGTCATACAAGATTATTGTTGGACAAATCAAGTATTGTGTTTATAGGTGAGAGGCATGTCAAAGTATACTCACATCCTTTCATGTGAAGTGTGATTTCTTCTTCAAAGGAAATATGGTTTGAAGACTTTACAAATCCTTGAAGCCTTTCAAAATGTAATGGCATTCTTTCACTAAATTTATTGTTGGATAAATCCAATGCATACAAATAGGTTAAATTTGTTACCCATTCAGGGATGCCACCATGAAAATTATTATAACCAAAGTTTAAAATTTTCAATAATGAAAAAGATTCCAAGTAGTGAGGAAGTTGCCCTCTCAAATTTTTTTTCCTTAAATCTAAATAATGAATACTAGTACAATTAGCCAAAAACATTGGCAAAGTCCCATAAATTTTATTAGTGTAAGCAGAGAAAATATTTAAAAGGCACAACTGCCATTAAGTTCAGGTATTGATCCTTCTAATTTTTTCTTTGATAAATCTAAAATTATAGGGGAATCAGGACTAATAATATGGGGTATAGTGCCAAAAATATTATTATTATATAAATCTAGTAGTTTTAAATCCTTTATGTGGCTTATACTAGGCAGGAGAGATCTAGTCAAATTGTTATTTGATAAAGCAAGAGAGTGAAGATTTCTTAATTGACCTATGTTACGTGGGAGAGATCCAGTCAAATTGTTATTTGATAAAACAAGATCTTGAAGATTGCTTAATTGACCTATGTTACGCGGGAGAGATCCAATTAACTAGTTGTTTGATAAGTCGAGATAGTTCAATTCTGTATTGGTAATACTAGGGGGATTAATGCTACCTCTAAGGTTGTTAGTGGCTAGGCTAAAAAAATATAGGTGTGTACAATTGAATAGGGTGGGAGGAATGTGGCCACTGAGAGAGTTGTTGGATAAATCAATAAATGATATGCTTTTCATCAAACCCATAACTGAAGGGATTGGACCACTCAATTTGTTTCCTCTACCCCTCAAGTCATAAAGTGAAGTGCAGTTACCAATTGAAGCTGGAATGCTTCCACTTATACTATTTTCAGAAAACCAGAGCGTTTCCAACCTGACCAGGTGACAGATCTCTGATGGTATTGGACCATTCAAATTGTTGGCGTGAATATACAATTCTTTAAGTGAAGTGCAGTTGCCCAAAGAAGTTGGGATGCTTCCACTCAGAGAATTGGAGTACATATCGAGATGTTTTGGTGGCATTGGACCCCTCAAATGGTTGAATCCAATATTCAACATTTGCAGCAAACATGCTCCACACACTCAAAATCTAACAGAAAGACTAAAATGCCTAGAGTGAAAACTAACTTAATGCAAACTATAATGATGGTGCAATATTCTATGGATTCTCATGTAAGAAAATGTGTTCCTTCACAAGATCAATAGGCCAACTTGGCTATAAGGAGGGCACAAATTCAATGACAAACTTCCCTTGAAACCAATTGAAAAAGTTCACAATTACTCAAAAAAAATGAAGAAACCAAAAACAAAAATTGAAAAGAAAAAGAAAGGCAAGAACAATGTTTTTGTCTTTTTGTTTTTTAAAGAACCCAAAGAATTTTTTGAGAACACAAAGACTACTAAAATTCCAAGACCAAAACCAAGCATAAAGAGTCCCAAAATTCACAAGTTATGCACATCATTAATATAATAAAACTTGAAATCATAAAGGACTACAGACTTGCATGGATTTATCTAAACAACAGTATAAAGGACTTTAGAAAACCAAAAGAACGTCAAGAAATAATTTCAAGATTGCCAAAGAGGCACTCAAAAACCATGAAAAACAAAATAGGTCAACCACAAAAAGGAAAGCAAAGCAAAACAATCCAAACGTTCGATTATAAATAAAACTGTAAACAATTGCTTGTTTTGCAAAGTCAGAACAACCAAGAACTTCTACAAGAAGCCTTGAACCCAAACCCCAAACTGAAACTTTACTCAAAAATAAAGCCCTAGGTTGACTAGGTTTTCAACAGGGAGAAGATTAGAAACTGAAAACTTGCATGAAAGTAGAGCTTTACTGACAGTGAATGACTAGAAAATAGAAAAAAACACCAGGAAACAATCTTAATTGGGTCCAATATTTTGAAAATTTTATTCAAAATAAGGTATACGCGACTGTGCAAAGACAAAGCGGCATGTATACACAGCTGAAACAAAGGAAAATCGTGTATACGTGAGTTTATTTGAAGAAATTGGTGTGTATACACTATTGTATCCTCTGAAATGCGTGAATATAAAGCTCAATAAAGAAAAACAAAAATCCAGGCCTATTCCAAAAGATTAGACTTGATGCCCAGGAATCAAACAGCTTACATACACTGTAAAAGCAAGAAATCAATCAAATGGGCCTTGATTAAGAAGAAACAACCCAATCTAGGAAAAACAAGAATGCTTTCCCCAACAAAGTCGCGAATTATGTTTTGGGTAGAATCACCCTAGGGTCTTGGGTTGAGAACCCCAACATAGTGGAGGGCATATAGCATAAAGAGACACACAAACAAGTAGTCTTAATACTTAAACAATTAAGGTTAGTACAAAAGGTCTTACCCATAGGTCCTATATTTAAGGTCGTTCTCGTAGGGTTCAAACCATCTACTTCTTCCTTGTGCTTTAAGATCTACAATTCATTCAAGGCAAAGCATATACACCAAAAATAAATGAAATCATGTTCATGATATCAAGGTTAGATCATATAAGCATGTAAGAAAATAAGCATTAACGTGAGATTTTATAAGCAAATCATGACATAAATTAATGCATAAAGACAATAATAATCATGAACGGGACAACGCCTCTTTATTAATGTAAGCTAAATAAAATATGGAAGAACTATAACTTGAGTCATCTATTGGCTCCAAGAGAAACCGTCCTCTGGATTCGTCCTGCCTAGGCCTCAGCAATCCTCCTCAATAAGTATACACAAGGATGTCATGAAGGGATGATGAACATCTCAAGAAGGAAACATGGGTTTCCTATGACTTGGGAGTGCAAACGGCATAGGGATATCTTCAGACTTGATTAGGGATGTAATAAAATATAATATCAATATCTAATCCTTTCTCCTCCTTTAGGCCTTCCCATGGAAATGTATTTATACTTCTCAAAATTAGTTTTTTCAGTTGGGAAACAGTTGGCCCATAGGCTATAGTAGGTGGGTATCGAATCAAACCTGTAAACCCCACTTGAATTAAAGGATATTATATATATATATTTAATGTTTTAACACATATGTGTGAGTTGGGTATAGGCTGACCCATGTGTACACATGCTTTCAATAGGGAATAATCGTGTATGGGATTTAAAACATTGTTTTTTAGAAAATGGACCAAGTTTGGTAGGGAAGGGTTACCCTAGGCCATATCATAGAGCATCAAATCTACCAGGAGTGGTAAATGGTGCTAGAAAACTAGTTGGGACTTCTTACTGGGGAGATCCCCTGACATGTTGGTAGGACCAACACCATCAATATAGTGATAAACCCTGACTCAATAAACCAATCTGACCCATACACAAGAAATATGAAACTTTGGCGACATCTAAACATCGGTAGCAACATATGAAAATTACATGGATTTATGAAACCATTACGTTTCAACAAAATTTGATCCTTTCTCACTCTCAAAAATACATGTCTTTAGAATTATAACAGATACAAGAAATCATGTGCACATGATAATCACATATCCTCACACTCTTGACCCTCACAACAACCCAAAAATACAATATTATCAAGCTCTCACACCAAGAAACTCACCACACATAAGAATACTATTCTCATTCAACAACACATACTCTCCTTATGACAACAACAACATACATACTCTCAATACAAAATTGCCTGCTTTACTTTTCCTATGTACTTTTGATGCCATTCTATGAAACCGACTTAATATTCTTAGAGGCCATTGCTAGAGATGATGCAAAACCCTACAAAAATGTTCATGAAAAAAAACAAACATGAACCTTCCCTGAGTATGTTGGGACTTCCCGTGTGGAAGCTATGTCAAGTAGACAACATGATTTGCTATTTTACCCTAACAAAACTTCAGAGATTTATTAAAACTCGAATACAATCACCAGCCCATGCTGATATACACAGAACCCGAGACTCATTAATTAGAAGGTTTTTCTACTTATGTATACAGTAAGAGTGTTGGATTTGACGACGTAGATGTATCGAGTGACTGATCTAGGCCAACAGAATTCTTTGTGATGTGTGCTCTAACCTCTACCATACACTCTCCAAACACACTTTACATGTGCATAACCTCTAGCAGTGATATCACTGCCATCACACCATCTTTAGTCACTCATTCTACAACATCAAAAAACACATTCTCTATCCATGTGCATTCTACAGGTAATGTTTTTAATTTCCAACCCTCTAATCAATACATAACACCATTATGTAAAATTGATTTTCCCAAAGGATCAATTTGAACCCCATCAACGACTAATTATCACACCAGATCCACCATTACCAAATAGTTAATTCATTCATGCCGTCCATAATGGTTTAGTGACCAGATCCAGTCAATGCATGACTAAATCAACATAACCAAATTGATCCACTATGTGAAGGACTAAATCAAACATTGAAAGTGTTTCACTCTTTAACTAGATCCATGCACATCCAACAACCAACACTCTCATGAATAGATCGATATTAAGCCAATCCACTCTCTTTTGATGACAACTTAACCATAACACCCAGATTAAACCAAATATTCATGGCATAACAACTAGATAATTAACATGTTCACATTCTGACTAGATTAGATAGATAATGCGCTCCACTACATTGTTGCACCAACGTGAAACCATATCTAGTCAATATAGCAAGAACTAATTGCCATTTTGAACAAGATCGAGCGTCAAAAATACCAAATCAAACCTCTAATATTTTCCATCATGCCCTTGAAGATCAGATTGATTCATTGGATGATTTTCACAACATGAAAATAATATATCAAACATGAATCCCTCCCAAATTCCTTTGATCACTCTAGTTCATATAAGAAATTAAAGACATCACAAATGTCAAGTTAAATGCCCATCACATCTTCCTCTTTTTTGTATGACCAGATTGTTCCTCAATAGAAATCAACCCGCAGGTGAATTCTTTATGCGCTGAAAAAATGTTCGTTGGATATGAATAAGACAAACTATGTACATATTTGAACTAGTTCAATGCATTCAAGCATCCAACCTGAATTCCCACTCCCTCCAAACCTTGGCATAGTAAATTTGTAAACCAATTTCTCAACAATAACATTCAAAACCAATCCATGGACTTGTTCAATGCATATACATTCTATGTTCTTTTTGTCTTCAAATCTCTAACCATTCCTTACACTAATTGCATTACAGGTACAACATACTAGCATGGAAATATACCTATCTTTTATCCCACAAGTGCTCAGAATGCATAGACTAAATCATCAAATTATTAATCTAGTTTCATTACACCTAGTTGGAGGATTTGGACCATATCCATTTATTGAAACACTTGTAAATTAGATCATGGATTTGCACACTTGCTCATAGGGTCATAAAGGAGCATTCAAATAGAGATTGGGGATTCACTTCAAGTATCAATTTGAGCCACATAAAAAATAATGATTACATTAATAATAGAGCCATTAGAGCACCGTTTGAGGACATGATAAAATGACATATTAAAACCAAGACAAAAAATTTACATTGAGACAATAAAACGATAAGAAAAACTTCCTTTTATTTGAGGAGCCCCTTGAACTCATGCACTTTATTTTACATGCTCCCCCTAGACTTAATTTTTTTTCAAATATCCATTAAGGTCTCTTGGTGCCCCTTCCTCTCTCAAACCCTAATATGTTGCTTTTTGTTCTAAGGACTAGGATTCTAGACTTTCTTTTTAATCTTCTTTGATTAATATTCTCTTTTTTACTGGATCACACAACTAAATTAGGCATCTTGCAATCTTTGGTTAGATGGCCAAGATTGTCTCATGTAAAACATTTGATGTGACCAAGGAATGGTGGAAAAGGATCAGGTCTTTTATTGATCTGCATTGTATTCTTTTTCTTCTTTGCATTAGTCTTGCATTCAACAACCTTGTGCCATAAAACATTTCATAAGTAATAAGTGACCATAAAAGGAATTTTTATACTTGATGGTTGATGATGATCTTCTTTAATTTCTAGGTTGAGAAGGCTTCCTTTTTCTGCTCCAACTTCAACTGCCTATTCGACTGATATAAATTGATCATTCTTTGTTTATGATCAACTACTATATGTGAAAAACTATGGCAAGTGAGGCACTTTATATCCTCTCACGAGGAAGTGAAAGATCTTCTAATTGGCAATTATTTTCTTAACTTTCTTCTTGGCTATTGATGTAATTGTTGACCCCCTTTCTTGCTAGAGTCATTTTATTTGAAAGTCCTTTTGGATGTCGCCTTAGATCTAGATTCTCCTTCCACCTGATTGTTCTTCTTCTCTAAATTGTTTCTCATAGAAACAACCTCAACTTCTAATCTTTCACAATCATTTTCCTTCTCTTTAAACTACTTTATCATTCCTTCTTCAATCCTCCTTCCTTGTTCTATTCGAGTTTTCAAACTAATAATTTCTTCTTTTAAAGCTTACTCTCTTTCTTCAAGTATTTGAAGAATCTTTTTTAGATCTCTATTTCTGCAGAGAGATTTTCTATTTCAGCTAATGCAGAGCTAAGTTGAGCTTGATATCTAGCCTATCTCTCTTCTTGAAAATATACCACTTTCATGCTGGGAGAGAAAATTTCATTTGGTTGATCACTTTCCTTTTAAGGGGCCTTTTTCTTCTTCTTCCTTTTCTCCACCATTAGTACTGGTTTCTCCTTCATGTAGGGCTTGCAACCTTTCCCAATTATCCTTTACAGACTTGAGATCCATGACTTTCTCAACATCCAAATTATGAAGATTGTCATAAATTGTAAACTTAGCTTGGGCATTCCATTGTTGGACTTGTTTTGTAGGGGGTTCTTCATCATAACCATTCATCATTGCATTCCATACTTTAGATCCAAGTGCATAGAATTTGGATTTCAGCTTCTCTCTCCATTCTTGAAAATTTGCAAGACTAAGCAACATAGCACTTTGATAACCCATGATTTTACCATATCCACCTTCTAGTGATTAAGAAACAATACAAGGCACCTGTTACATCATATCAAGCATACACATAGGACACAAAGATATATGGTGGAAACCCTCAAGGGGGAGAAAACCACCTTGTTATTATTGTGCTACTTCTCTTTCTTTTATTATCAATCAATTTGTTTTACAAATGTTAGCCCCAACTAGCTAATAGCCAATACTCCTCTACAACAGTTTGTTGGCCACCACCAACTATGAAGCCCCAACTCCCTATCCATTGGTTGCTTGCCACTACCAACAAGGAGTCACAACTCATATCTTGGCATGCCACCACTTGTCAGAGGTTGCATCCTCCTCAAATTCTCAGGGCCACATTTTCATTCATTTTAAGGCTGGAACCCAAAGCAAACAAATGAACCTTGCAACACATGAATAAGTCAGCTCCCTTTGCAACACAATCTCAACCTCTCTAATTGTCAATCACTACTACAAATATACAAACACCTTCATTATGCACTATAGCTCAACTAAAGTCTAACAATGGCATATCATATTTATGCTAATTTCTCCCTCATCGAGATACACTATATAAATCTTTAGTTACACACCACTTCTCTTGACGACCACATCAAATAAGCCCTCACACCAAATACCATGGGAAAAACCCTTGCAATTTCCCGTGGTTTTATTTTCTCAAGAATCTTCACCCAGATCTATAACATATGCTCAATGAAACATCATCATCACAGTAGAATATATAGTTTTAGCCATCTACAATAATAACAACACACTTATGATCATGATACACCAACAAACCATGCCAAAACACATATAAAAATTGACATCAATACCAACCAAACAACACTATTGTCAACAAAAATTATAATATCACTTTATTTATTTATAAATATTTTAAATTATTTTAAATGAAATAAATAGAAATATTTTAGTATTAGAAAAATAATTTAAAAACCATATTAAAAAAAAATTAAAATTATTAAAAATTATATCACAACTGCTTTTCACTTAATTTTGTTTCAAAATTAGTGAAATTCTTTATATAAGTAATATAACTTACATTCCAACTTTACTAGTTGCAATTAAAATATATTCGTCCTCTGTGATATTTCATACGTTATAAACCATAACTCTCGCAAATATATAAAATAAATGAGATCTTTCCTAGATTATATAAACCATAACTCATGCAAATATATATATAATGAGATCTTTCAAATATATAAAATGAATTTGTTGCAATTAAAATATCTCCTTCCTCTGTGATCTTTCATATATTATATAAACCATAACTCTGGCAAATATATAAAATGAATAAGAAATTTCATTAAACAAATATAAGTATCAACTTTACATGTTTATGTTTATGTTGTGAACCTTGTTAATGCCTACCTATTATGTTCATTGATATATTATTATTAATTAATGAAAGGTATATATATATATTAATAATATATATATATATATATATATTATATAATATATATATATAAAGATGTAATTTAAATTTGAAATGATTGCCTTTTTAATTATCAGTTTATTATAAATATTAAATATTAATTATCTAATTTTTATTTTTATATCAAAATGATTATCTAAAAAGTAAAATAGTAATGAAGCTGTGAATATATTTATCATTGCAAATTATTTTTCTAATTTATATTAATTTATATAATGTAATATTTATGGTTTTTTAAGTTTCTTAGATATATTTATATTATTGCAAGATTTTATGTTCTAGTAGTGGAAAGAAAGTTTACCATTTTTATGAGTAACTTGGAATGTTCAAAAAACTAGTTTTTGTATATGGCATACTAAAACACTATGAAAAGGATATAAGCATAAAAAAGCTAGGTATAGCTAGCTTGTGAGTAAAATGAGATGCCAAGAACCATGAGAGAATGTAATATTTATGTGATTTGATTGGAAATAAATTGAATGCCATAAAAAATGATTAAGAGTTATAAATAACATTGAGATTAATATGGAAATGCAATAAGACATTAATCACACTAAAAATTCTATATGTGAGAAGATAGTATACCATGACTATCATTTAGCAGTTACATGACAATTTAATTCACCACATAGTAGAGCCAACATCCATTACTTGGTTCTTTATGTAGGGAATCTATACTTTCCATAAAAGAGTTGTGGTTTGTTAGGTGGTAGACCCAACACCCAATGTCTAGCTCTGTTGCAAAAGATAAATACACCAACTACCCAAGGTCTCACTTTACCACTCCAACTTCCTTCAGATTTATTGTGTATTTATAATCACATGAGCAGTCGTCATATAAAGACCCTTGTGTGTCAACAAGAAGGAAGTGATTTGAGTTGAAAAACGGTAATGCAATGAAGAAATTCAGAGAGAAGACAAACTTTTTGACTTGACGCAAAGAGAAATGGGCCCTGGGAAACAAAAGATAGTGGATACAGCAGCACTATGAACAACAATGGAGAAAATAAAATCATCTAATTGGAACAGGGAAAGCAAAAATTACTGTATATTGACTTAAGTGTGGGCGAGCAACATCGCGGAAAATCTTTCCAAAAATTAAGTGGAATTTTGTTCCATTCATGTATAAAAAATTAAATTTAAGTGGAATTTTGTGTCATTCATGAAAGATGAGGAAAAAGAGGGCTCTCATATCAAGTTCGGCGTACGAACAAAAATGAAGAATATAAAATCATTTAAATTGGAAAATTGTAATGGAATGCGAAATTTAGGGAAAGCAAAAATTGCAGTGTATTGATTTGATTCAGTGTGGGCCATTGCGTGGGACATCGCAGAATTTTTTTTTAAAAGTTAATTGAAATTTTGTATAAAAACAGAAGAATACAAAAAAAATTAAAGAATATAAATGAATCTTAGGAAAAGTGAGGATGGCGATGTCTTCACTGCGAGCAACCGCGTAAAGAAAGTGGCCGAAAATCTTTCCAAAAGTTAATTGGAATTTTGTAAATTTTACGGATTTGGAAAAAGAAAGAAGAAGAAGGGACCTCTTGAGTTGACCCGAGAAAAGAGAAAACGTTGAACTAGAAAACCTTTCGGGAATTTCACAGAAATTTGGTTAGATTTAAAAACAAAAAAAAATAAACCGAGTAGAAATTCAATCCCCACTCATACGGAAAACCAGTCACGATAGTAAAACTTGGCATTGGATTTTGATTTTACTATTTTCTTTGTTACGGGATAAAATGTTCTCAAATTTTGGGGTTTTATATTTTTTTCAATGTTTTATTTTTTATTTTTTTAAAATTATTTGAATATTTTTAAGAATTAATTACTTAAGTGTTTTTAGTTTACACATTTAGAATTATTTAGTGTGGTTCATTATTATTATTAGGACAAGATGCAAAGTCAGATCATGGCACCATGAGGAGAGCCAAACCTTAAGTAATATAAAAAAATAGACTAGATTACGACAGTAAAACCTGGCTTTCGATTTTGATTGTACTATTCTTTGTTATCACATAAAATGAAAGTAAGATTTTGATTGTACTATTTTCTTTGTGATCACATAAAATGAAAGTAAGAAGATCAAGGAAAGTAAGAAGTTCACGAACTTTCCTTGAGCTTTTTACTTTCCTTTTATGTTCTCAAATTTTGGGGTTTTATATTTTTCAAAGTTTTTGTTTGTAATTTTTTTTAAATGTAAGAATATTTTTTGGAATTAATCACATAAATGTTTTTAGTTTATGCTTTTGGAATCATTCAGTGTGATTTATCATCATGACAAGATGAGGAGAGCCAAATTTTCTACAGTTATAGAATAATTGCTAGTTTGACCATATAATAAAATAAATTAACTATGAATGTTAAATTTTTAAGTAATATTAAAAATAAACTAGATTATCTAATTAACTAAATACTTATTAAAATACAATTAAAAACTAATAAAACAATAAACACTGGGACAAAATATAAATAATTAGAAAAACAAGAAAATACTAAGTCAAAAAGTAATATAGTAAATAAATATGAAAGTAAAATAATAAATAGAAGTTGTCTTTATTGGGACTTTTTGGAAGCTTTTCCGATCGGTTTTCCGATCTAATTTCTCTAAAATCTGGTAGGAATTTATTGAAATCACAAGTTTGATGGGTAAGACTGCACAATCCAAGTGCCCTAAGGGTTTTTGAGGACGCTGAATCCATATTTATAGTAAAAAAGCCACTTTAAATAACCCAAATCAAGATTTAACCTCAAATTTTTCCAACAGATTTGGCACCCGAAAATCCAAAACGTTGCAATAAAGACAACTCCAAATAAATATACTAAACTAATACATAATAACATATTTAAAAAAAACCTCTATATACTAATGAGATGTTCTAAAAAATGTAACCTAAATAAAAAGGCTAGGACAAAAAAAGACAACTAAAAATATAATACATTAATAAAATTATTTAAATAAGAGAATAATATATATATATAATATATATATATATATATATATATTATATATATGGGGAAAACCAACACAATACCAACTAATTTTACTCTAATCTTAAAATAAACATCTACATCAATAAAGAGAAAAAAATATATAATAATTTAATAAATTAATAACTAAAATAGAATAAAAATAAGAAAGGAGGAAAAAACAAAAAAACTTAAAATATTAAAAAGAAACTAAAACTAAGCAGAAAAGAGCAGGACCCAACACCTGCTAACCTTCCAACCATCATCACAGTTCAAATTCCCAGACAACTTTTCAATTTCAATAGCTTCCTTGAACTTAGGTGATGGAAATGATCAATTTTTGCAAGGACTTGGGCGTCCTCAATGCAGATATGATGTTTAGTCTTTACTACGTGTTCAGCTGAAGAACATGTCCTCCCATGTTTTATGTCAGCCGCATGTTCATGGGTCCTTTTATTTATGGATCGGCCAGTCTCACCAATGTAGGGAGTACCACATGAACAGGGGATGAGATAAACAACTTTTAAATCCTTGGGGTCCACTTGGTCCTTCACCAACCTCAGGGAGCTCCTAATGGTATTTAGGGGTCTAAAGGTCGAAGAGACATTATGCTTCCTTAGAATCTTAGCAATCTTATTTGTCATCCCTTGGATAAACAAAAGAAGTACCCCGAAGGACCTGTCCTTGGGATGTTTCTTAACCTTCCAACCTTTTTCAGCTTTAAGCAAGGCTCTACAACATTGATCCCGCTTTAAGCAAGGCTCTACGATATTGATCCCTAATGTAACAATTACGAACAAAAACCTTCAAGAGGTGGGTCCTTTCATCATCGAGGAGCTTATCATTAGAACCTCTTAATGCCCTAATGGCTAGGGTGTTGAGAACACCTAGCTTTTGGGCAAGAAAATGATAGGATTTAGTCATCTGTTCTCCTCATTGCTATTTATTCTAGTGCTATGATTTGACTTTGTCTTGTCCTAATGATGAACCACACTAGATGGTTCAGAACGTGCCAACTAAAAGCTCTTTTGTGATTAATTCCAAAAGATGTTCTTCCATTGGATCACAGAAGCCTAAATTCAGAATACAATGAAGGCAATAAAATCTGGAGATCCTTTTAATAAATCTACCATTCGATTTCGATTGTACTATTTTCTTTGTTACTAGATAAAATGCTCTCAAATTTTGGGGTTTGATATTTTTCAAAGTTTTGGTATGTATTTTTGTTTTTAATAAATAAAGAGTATTTGTATGGTATATGGTTTGCAACAAATATATGCATTATAAAGTTAATTTATTAAAAAATTTCAGTGTTTTCTCTTTTCTAATAGAAATATATGATTTTTTTTGAAAAAAATGATATATATATATATAAAATTGAGCAACAACAAAAAAATGGGTTTTGTATGTGAATACTTCACAAAATTACTCCACCAAAATACAAAATCTACAACACTTTACCCTACAAAAACTTTCATGATACTTTAATTGCATGCAATATTGTAAATGTGTAGGGAAATGAAGTGGGAAAAGAATGTAGGAAAAATTATAGATATGCAACACTGTAAATGTGGGAAAAAAACAAAATAGAAAGAGAAATGGGCCATGGGAAACAAAAAAAGAAGAATATTAAAATCATTTAAATTTGAAAATGGTAATGGAATGAGAAAATTTAGGAAACGTGGAATTTGCGGTGTATTGACTTGATTCAATGTGGGCACTTCCTAACGACATCGGGGAAATTTTTTCCAAAAGTTAGTTGAAGTTTTGTGCCATTCATGTATAAAAAAATAAGAATATAAAAACTATAACAAAACGAAAAAATTTAGGAAAAGGGAGAATGACGGTGTATTGACTTAGGTCAGTGGGGGAAATCGCGCAAGAATGTGGCCGAAATTCTGGTAAAAAGAAAAGGAAAAAACAACCTCTGGACTTGATCCCAGAAAAGAGGCGATGTTGAACTAGGAAATCTTTCGAAACTTCACTGACACTTTCTTTAATTAAGAAAAAAAAAGATGAACCCAGTGGAGACTGGAAAATTTGGATATTACTGAAATTTTGTTTAGTAGTCTTATCCGTGTTCAGTGGATAGAAATTCAATTCCTAATAATATGGAAAAATAAATAAAAGTGAAGGCAATAATTTTGGAGATATTTTTAAGTTAACAAATCTATTATTAGATTGTATTTTTTTTTGGTTTTTTTGAAGTTATGGTAAATTGTAATTTCTTATATTAATGTGGTGAATTTTTTGGTTGTCAACATAACACCAAAAGTATTAAGAGAATAAATCTAGAGATATTCTTACCACTCTACCACTCTAACTTCTTACTACTCTACCACAAGATCCTCCAACTTCCTACCACTCTACCACTCCAACTTCCTTCAAATGATGAGAAGAATAAGAAGATGTATAATCACAGCGTAGATCCTCCAAATTCCTACTACTCTACCACTCCTTCCTTCAAATACAATTAGCCAAGTTTTGTTGTGTATTTATAAAGACCAGTGTGTGTGAACAACAAGGAAGTGATTTGAGTTGGAAAACTGTAAGGCAATGAGAAAATTCAGAGAGAAGACAAACTTTTTGACCTGAATTGGGTATAGGTTGGGTATAGGTTGACTCATGTATACATGTGCTTTCGATAGGGCATAATCACGTATGGGATTTAAAACATTGTTTTTTAGAAAATGTACCAAGTCTGGTAGGGAAGGGTTACCGTAGGCCATATCATAGAGCATCAAATCTACCAAGGGTGGTAAATGGTGCTTTAAAACTAGTTGGGACTTCTTACTGAGGAAATCCCCTGGCATGTTGGCAGGACCGACACCATTAATATAGTGATAAACCCTGACTCAATAAACCAATCTTACCCATACACGAGAAATCCAAAACTTTGCCGGCATCTAAACATCGGTAGCAACATATGAACATTACATGGATTTATGAACCATTACGTCTCAACAACACCTCATCCTCTATCACTCTCAACAATACATGGCTTTAGAATCATAATAGATACAAGAAATCATGTGCACATGATAATCACATATCCTCACACTCTTGACCCTCACAACAACCCAACAAGACAATATTATCAAGCTCTCACACCAAGAAACTCACCACACAGAAGCATACTATTCTCATTCATGCAACACATACTCTCCTTATGACAACAATAACATACATACTCTCAATATAAAACTTCCTGCTTTACTTTTCTTATGTATTTTTTATGCCATTCTATGAAACTGACTAAATATTCGTAGAGGCCATTGCTAGAGATGATGCAAAACCCTACAAAAATGTTCGTGAAAAAAAAGCAAACATGAACCTTCCTTGAGTATGTTGAGAATTCCCATGTGGAAGCTATGTCAAGTAGACAACATGCTTTACTACTTTACCCTAACAAAACTTTAGAGATTTATTAAAACTCTAATACAATCACCAACCCATGCTGATGTATGCAGAACCCGAGAATCATTAATTAGAAGGTTTTTCTACTTGTGTATATAGTAAGAGTGTTGGCTTCGATGACGTAGACGTATCGAGTGACTGATCTAGGTCAACACAATTCTTTGTCATGTGCGCTCTAACCTCTACCATACACTATCCAAACACACTTTACATTCGCATAACCTCTAGCAATGATCTCACTGCCATCACACCATCTTTAGTCACTCATTCTACAACATCAAAAAACACATTCTTTGTCCATGTTCATTCTATAGGTAATGTTTTTAATTTCCAACCCTCTAATCGATACATAACACCATTATTTAAAATTGATTTTCCCAAAGGATCAATTTGGACCCCATCAATGACTAATTAACACACTAGATCCACCATTACCAAATAGTTAATGTATTCATGCCATCCATAATTATTTGGTGACCAGATCTAGTCAATGCGTGACTAAACCAACATAACCAAATCGATCCACTATATGAAGGAATAAATCAAACATTGAATGTGTTTCACTCTTTAACAAGATCCATGCACATCCAACAACAAACACTCTCATGAATAGATCAATATTAAGGCAATCCACTCTCTTTTGGTGACAACTCAACCATAACACCCAGATTAAACAAAATATTCATGGAATAACAACTAGATGATTAATATGTTCACATTTTGATTAGATTAGATAGATAATGCGCTCCACTACATTGTTGCACCAACTTGAAACCAGATCTAGTCAAGTTAACAACAACTAATCGCCATTTTGAACAAGGTTGAGTGTTGAAAATACCAAATCATGCTTTTATTATTTTCCATCATGCCCTTGAAGATCCGATTTATTCATTGGATGATTTTCACAAAATGAAAATAATATATCAAACATGAATCCCTCCCAATTTCCTTTGATCACTCTAGTTCATATAAGAAATGAAAGACATCGCAAATGTCAAGTTAAATTCCCATCACATCTTCCTCTTTTTTGTATGACTAGATTGTTCCTCAATAGAAATCATCCCATAGTTGAATTCTTTATGCACTGGAAAAATGTTCGTTTGATATGAATAAGACAAACTATGTACATATTTGAACTAATTCAATGCATTCAAGCATCCAACCTAAATGCCCACTCCCTCCAAACCTTGGCATAGTAAATATTTAAACCAATTTCTCAACAATAACATTCAAAACCAGTCCATGGACTTGTTCAATGCATATACATTCTATGCTCTTTTTGTCTTCAAACCTCTAACCATTCCTTACACTGATTGAATTGCAGGTACAACATACTAGCATGGCAATATACCTATATTTTATCCCACAAGTGCTCAAAACGCATAGACTAAATCAACAACTTATTAATCTAGTTTCATTACACCTAGTTGGAGGATTTGGACCATATCCATTAATTGAAACACTTTTAAATTAGATCATGGATTTGCACACTCTCTCACAGGGTCATAAAGGAGTATTCAAATAGAGATTGGGGCTTCACTTCAAGTATCAATTTGAGCCACATAAAAAATAATGATTACATCAACAATAGAGCCATCAAAGCACCTTTTGAGGACATGATAAAATGACATATTAAAACCAAGACAAAAATTTTACATCGAGACAATAAAATGATAAGAAAAACTTCCTTTTCTTTGAGGAGCCCCTTGAACTCATGCACTTTATTTTACATGCTCCCCCTAAGACCTAATTGGCTTCAAATATTCATTAAGGTCTCTTTGTGCTCCTTCCTCTCTCAAACCCTAATATGTTGCTTTTTGTTCTAAGGACTAGGCTTCTAGAATTTCTTTTTAATCTTCCTTGATTAAGCTGCTCTTTTTTACTGGATCACACAACTAAATTAGGCATCTTGCAATCTTTGGTTAGATGGCCAAGATTTTCTCATGTAAAACATTTTATGTGACCAAGGAATGGTGGAAAAGGATCAAGTCTTTTATTGATCTGCATTGTATTCTTTTTCTTCTTTGCATTAGTCTTGCATTCAACAACCTTGTGCCATAAAACATTTCATAAGTAATAAGTGACCATAAAAGGAATTTTTATACTTGATGGTTGATGATGATCTTCCTTAATTGCTAGGTTGAGAAGGCTTCCTTTTCTTCTCCAACTTCAACTGCCTATTCGACTGATATAAATTGATCATTCTCTGTTTATGATCAACTACTATATGTCAAAAACTATGGCAAGTGAGGCACTTTATATCCTCCGATGATGAAGTGAAATATCTTCTAATTGATAATTATTTTCTTAACTCGCTTCTTGGCTATTGATGTAATTGTTGGCCCCCTTTCTTGCTAGAATCATTTTATTTGAAAGTCCTTTTGGATGTCGCCTTAGATCTAGATTCTCCTTCCACCTAATTGTTCTTCTTCTCTAAATTGTTTCTCATAGAAGCAACCTCAACTTCTAATCTTTCACAATCATTTTCCTTTTCTTTAAAATAATTTCTCATTCTTTCTTCAATCCTCCTTCCTTGTTCTATTCGAGTTTTCAAACTAATAATTTGTTCTTGAAAAGCTTACTCTCTTTCTTCAAGTATTTGAAGAAGCTTTTTTAGATCTCTATTTTTGTAGAGAGATTTTCTATTTCAGCTAATGCGGAGCTAAGTTGAGTTTGATATCTAGCCTCTCTCTCTTCTTGAAAATATACCACTTTGATGCTGGGAGAGAAAATGTCATTTGGTTGTTCACATTCCTTTTAAGGGGCCTTTTTCTTCTTCTTCCTTTTCTTCGCCATTAGTACTGGTTTCTCCTTCATGCAGGGCCTGCAACCTTTCCCAATTCTCCTTTGCAGACTTGAGATCCACGACTTTCTCAAGATCCGGATTATGAAGATTGTCATAAATTGTAAACTTAGCTTGGGCATTCCATTGTTGGACTTGTTTGTAGGGGGTTCTTCATCATAACCATTCATCACTGCATTCCATACTTGAGATCCAAGTGCAAATAATTGGGATTTCACCTTCTCTCTCCATTCTTGAAAATTTGCAGGACTAAGCTGTCATGCGGAAAGAGTTATTTTTGCGGACAAACCTAACCTCCCTAGGAGTCTAAGACTCTCTAGTGACAAACAAACCAAACAAGAGCAATCCTTCTCTAAACACACATTATTCTATGAGAATTCAAATGTTTTCGATCTTACTTTAGGTCCAACGCTTGTTGTAGCAGTCCAGCCTTGCTGATCCAGATGAGCTCCTCCTTCACTTTCAGACCTGCATACACTAACAAAGCAAACGATTACATAACACCTGAATATTCATCATAAAACAAAGCATATTCATCACATAGACCAAGGAGTACATGAAATAATTCATTACCAACAAATCATTGAGAAGAATGGACTTATTTGTATTAAAGAAACAAAAAAGGAACCATTACAACCTGAGCCTTGGTGTTGTGCAAGCTCCTCCCAGGGTCCAACAAGAGATTTCCTCTACTTTGACAAGCTCACCCACTCCCAATATGGCAACAAGGAAGGATAGTGATCTCTCCTCACAAGTCAACAATGGAAGTCCTAATTCCAGCAGCATTTACCCTTTAGAATGTTCAGCTTTCAACCTCCCCTCCTCTGGCCCAATGCCTGTATTTATAGTATTCTAGAGGAGGTTATTCGGTTCCAACATCAACGGGATACTCCCTCTTTTGGATGGGGTAGCTCCTCTCTTGATGGGATAAGCTCCTCTATCATAGGGATGCATGAACCATCTGGAGGCGCTCAATACACGTCAAACACTCTTCTAGAAGGCTCTAGAAGTGACCACAAGTAACTTTTTAAAGATGAAACTCGCGCCTTTTGACCTTTACAGGGGTACGCACCCATCCCTTGGCTTATAGAGCATACAAGTATGCAGGTACAATGAGCTTGGGATGCGTACACGCAGGCAAGGTAGAGAGAACCTGCGTACCCAGAGATAAACATGTTTTTTAAGGACTTTCTCTCTTTTTTGAAGTTTGACATGAAGAG
>APFE031513360.1:5044-67704 GCA_000404065.3 Pinus taeda
CTAGTTGTCCCTTGCATGCTAGCTATAACATTGCATGCTTGGTGTATTTGTTGCTAAGTACCATACAACTGTCCCAATGTTAGTTAGCTGTCCCTTGCATGCTGCTCTCCTTCGGAGACAGATGCTCTGGCTGTTTTGGCAGTTCTGGAAGTTCCCGCTGTTCCCGGCAGTTCCAATAGTTCCAGTTGTTCCCGACAGTTCCGGCTTTTTTGGCAGTTTCGGCTTTTCCGACATTTCCGGGTTTTTCGGGTTTCCCGGTTTTTTCGACAGTTCCGGCTTTTCCGGCAGTTCTGGCTTTTCCCTCTTTCGGCTTTTCTGCGCTCTGGATCAGGGCAACGTTATTCCTAAGGATCTCTCCTCCTCTTAAAACCCAAAGACAAGTAGAGAGAGGAAGAGATCCCAAGTGTGTTGAAATGACTTGAAGGCCACCTCTATTGAGCACATGTGGGGTTTATTTGGTTGCTAGCCGACCTTGATGAATTGTCTTATAACACAAATAAATTCATAACTCCATGAATACTTATCGGGATTGGATGATCTTTAGATCAATCCTACACCTCTCAATGAGAAGGATCCAAGAAAAATATATAAGATGACCCACATGGAGTTTGGCCCTAGTTGCCAATTTTAACAAAACAGTACTTATATGCCCTTAAATCTGGGATCCTCCCATGAAGGATAGCAATGTGTAGTAAAGGCTAAAATAAAATGAGATGGTAGAGAACTTTACATACAAATTTTAAAATAAATACATGGATCACTGAAGGCTGCCGACAATGTCTCAACCATAATTTTTGTCTAATATTGGATCATTATTTTTATTCTTCTGCAATGAACTGTTTGTTTTTCAGTTGTATCTATGATTCAAAATTCGACATAATACTCTTGCCTCTCTACAATTGTGCTGATCTCTCAAAAATGTCTCATGCTAATTTTCATTTGGAAAAAATTCATTCTTTCAAGAAAGAAACAGTAAATTTTGGTATTTCTAGAAGAAAACAAAACATACGTCTTAGATGCAAGGTTGTGATAAAAATCACAAAATCTCTTTTTCCTTGCAGTACTTCGACATGTTATAGTCTTCCAAAGCAGTTTTATATCTTCAATGAGATCAACCAGGACCGTTTCACATCAATACATAAAAGCAGGGGTTAGTTCAAGGAGAAAATAATATTCTCTCCCAAGAGGTCATTTCTAGCCCAGGGCTGTTCTATATCATGCTCATGCTTTATATACATAGTTTTGCAGTTGCACTTATACCATTCTATTCCTGGGGAAAGAACCAGGAGGGTGGGTGGGTGATTTGTTGGTTAGGAAATGAATAGTTTGAGTGGAAGAGTCTTGGGTAACTTCACAAATGATATTAGTCAGGAAGATAGATTTCATAGTGGTGGTGGAATGGAAAAGAAAGTAGGGAAACTGTAGTAGCTGGGCCTTGTTAACAGGGGCATAAGAATAGCAAGACCCAATCCATATGTTAGGAGAAATCAATGAAGGGTTAGACAGAGCAAAATAGGCATAGGTTAAAAGACAGTTGGTTAGAAACGTAGAAATCCCAAATATGCAGAAAGATAGAGGCCACTTCACCACATTCAAAGGTCAGAATGATAGCAATCCCAAATCTCAAGATCAAGGTTGTGAAGCTACTTGATTACATTGAAAGGTCATATTAAGTTCTCTATTCTATTGATGCATATACTTTCACCAATTCAAGATTATACATCACACTCTATTTTAGTATGACTCCAATATAAACTGATTTTTTTTTTTTCAAATTGGTTATTGTCATTTGTTCTAAATGTTTGGAGTCACATGGGCTCGTTTTATCTGATCGCCTGATTTGTTTCATTTGATTTATCTGCTGCCTTTAATTTGAATTTTCTTCCTATTTTAGTGCTACTATTGTCTTTATCATTGATTCATTCTGTGATTTGTCTTTTGCACGTTTGTGTTTACATGCTTAATGTTGGTGCTTGTTGGTAAAGTAACAGCCTGCAGTACTCTGTATTAATCGGGCATTGCTACATTCTATAAGTTAAAGCATCCTTTCAGTTATTGTGGCATTCCTTTTTACCATTTAGAAAGACATGACAGTTAAGGTGACCAGATATTTGTGTCAATTGTAGTTTTCATCTGGAGTTTGCCCTCCTACTCAATTTCACCTGAGAAGGGATCAAATGCCAGTTCAGCAGTCTGAAATAATCCATTTGGAAGGATTTGAAATATAGTAACTGGTTTTTATATGTGAGAACCATTGCAACAAAAACATCTTGTTCTTGTTTCTATCTGCAGCCTTTTCTTTATAATATTGTAGACATTTCTTCAGACATCTGTATTAGTCAGGCTTCAGCATGCTCCCTAATTTTGATCATCAATAGTCTCAAGGTTATCTACATGGTAAAATTTTATGCTGGTCTGTTGTGATAAACACAATGCTTAACAACATTCTTCTTGCTTTATAGTGATAAAAGTACTTCTGTAAGTAAATTGTTTGTGACACTGATTACACTATAACTTTGCTTACATTATATATTGTATTGTTGACAGGTTGAGCTTCAATATCTGCATGATTATGCAGGGGTCAGTGCAAGCATTGGGTTGACACCATCTCCAATAACACATTTCTCAGGAGCAATTGGAAATGATACTTTTGCTGTAGGGGGTGAAGTTTCGTTTGACACTGCATCGGGAAACTTCTTGAAATATGATGCAGGCTTGAGTTTTTCCAAGCCTGATTTCGTTTCTTCTTTGACCTTGTAAGACTTGGTCCTTGATATTCATTTAGACTGAAATAGTGAATTTAGTGGATTTTATGGTACAATATAGGGGCAATTGGAAACTTTTTTTATGAAGCATTGCAAAGAAAATTTTCTGGTGTCATACTGAAAGTGACCAATGCTTTGCAGAACTGGTAAGGGTGACACCTTGAAGGCATCTTACTTGCATACTGTGAGTCCTCTGACAAAGACTGCTGTTGGAGCAGAGATATCACATAGCTTTTCAAGGAACGAGAATACGTTCACCATAGGCACTCAGCATGCTTTGGACCCACTAACAACAGTTAAGGGGCGCCTCAATAGTTATGGAAGGGCAGCTGCACTACTTCAGCATGAGTGGAGGCCTAAAAGTTTTGTTAATCTTTCTGGTGAGGTGGACACCAAAGCCCTTCACAACAGTGCAAAGGTGGGGCTATCTCTGGTTTTGAAGCCTTGAAGGATATGCACTATTTGGTACAGATTTAAGCGAAGGTCTGTGCCAAATTTTTATTGGAATTTTTGAGTTTTTCCTTTCAGAATAATTATTTCAATGCCTGTGTTTTCTGTTGAGGCACAGAGCAGCTCAGCACCTTGACTTAATTAGCTATGTAATTTTGTGAAGTCAGATGCTGTTAATTTTTTAAGGCACATGCTCTTGAGTAAGTGTTGCCAAACATGGTTGGCTGGAGCTTCAATCTGGTTGAAAAGTTGTGAAACATTTTTGGTTTTAGGCAATGGTAAGAGTATTTGATGGCAATGCTGAGCTCTTCAGTATTTGATATGGTGGGGTTTTGTTCAGGCCCTTCATTTCGTATTGTTTCAGCATTTGGACGAAGGCTTAGACCTTCCCATTTTGATTGAATTAATAAGTTGAGGGTGAATGATTTCTGGTAAGTAGTCTTACTTTTTCTGCAGAAGCCTGACTTGTAATAATATGGTGCCAGACTTTATGGTTATGTTATCCATTTTTACTCTGTTTCTATTAGATGTGCTGCAATACTTTCATTGTGTTAATGTTTATGTTAAATGCCTTCAATGTAAGCTAGTTAGAAGTAACAGAGTATGGGGGGATTAGCTAGCTAGAACATCCAAGCAATACAATAAATAAACCTATTCTGGCTTTAGCCTTTTCCAAGGTTATTAAGATAGCTCTTATGTCAACTGCATTGTGAGGCAGTTTGGGAATTGTGCTATTGGCTGGTAGAGATACATTATTTGGAACGGTTACTTTTGTATTAGAAAATAGGGTGCAGCTGTGCTGTACATCTTGAGAGTTAAAAAGTAGTTTTTTTCAGAGTCCAGCCAGTTCAAATTTATAAAAATTTCAGAGTTTGGCTGTATGTAATCCTGTGCTTCCTTTCCTAGTGAAGCATCCCTGAGACTTGCTTGTGTAGGGGTTGGTAGAGATACATTATTTGGAACGGTTACTTTTGTATTAGAAAATAGGCTGCAGCTGTGCTGTTCAGCTTGATAATACACAAAAGGTTTTTTTTTCAGAGTCTAGAGTTCAAATTATAAAAAAATCAGAAAATTTAGAGTTTGGCTGTATGTAACTCTTCTTCCTTTCCTAGTGAGGTATCCCTGAGAATTCTATAGATTCTAATGTACTTTCCTAATACAAAAATAAACATACGAAACATAAGCCTGAAAATTAAGAGATAGCATTCCCATGACATGTAGGTTTTAACCTTGTACAGAAATTATCTACAAACGAATTCTTAAAAACATAAAAAATATACAATGACGAGAACATAAAAAATATACACAGGGGTTTTCTCCTCGAACCCAAAACTGGGAAAACCAGATTGATTTATCATTATATTCTTTTCAATGTAACAATATATTATATACATGCCGAAGCATGCATAAACTCCAATCCATTAGTCCTTGATTAGAACATAACTGTAGTTCCCTTGACCGGATCTACAAAATAGCATGGGAAAAACCATCATGCCCAAAAAACAATGCATAGGTTTCATCCAGCGACTATTGGGTCTTGGCTTGACACAACGTAACAGTGTGTGAAACTAGTCGTGGAAAAAATATAACACATACTCAACCAGAGTTGCGGGGGAGCGCTCCCCCCCTCGAACCCACTCCCAATCCGTGGTCTGGGCGGGAGCGGCTCGGGAGCACGCTCTCGATAAAAAAATTTACGCTCCTTGCCAAAGTCGGGAGCGAGTTCGGGAGCGTCGCTTCCGGAGTGAAAATTATAGCTCGGGAGCGATCAGGGAGCGGTCGCTCCCGAGCGTTTAATTTTCGCTCCAGGAGTGACGCGTGCGACATCAGGAGTGATTTAGGCGAAAAAAAATCCGCGGATGCAAAAAAAAATTCATTTAAAAAAATTAGTTTTAAAACGACTTGGGGGCAAAAAAATTCATTGTCACTTGAATGAGTTGAGGAGAAGTTGGAGAGCGAAGGAGATTGAACAAAGGAGCGAGGAGCAAGTGCCGAGGAGCAAGCCTGCAAAGAGGTTAGTTACGTTAGTAACTTAGTAATTTAGTATTTTAAACCTTAGTTAGGTAGTAATTTAGTATAGTTTAGTTAGCTTAGTCAGGTTAATTTATTTAGTAAAAAAATCATGAATCTAAATAAAATTAGTAAATAAAATTAATTAATCTAAATAAATTAAATTAATTTTCTCATTCATATTCCTATTCCCATTAAATTTTGTAGATTCAAAAGCCTACAAATATCAAACATCATGGACCTGGCTATATTTCTTAGCATTTTCCTCTTTTTGGTCCTTTTTATGGTTATTATGGTGCTGGAGAGTAGGAAACGGAGGGGCCAAAATGAAGAGGGGGATGAAGAAGCTGGAGAAAGTGGATTTGATGAAAACCCCGGTGAGGAGGAGCTGGAGGAGGGTGAACATGATTCTCAAAAAACTAAACAAGACCAAACCCCATTGTGGAAATATGTTAACAGGCCTGAAGCAGGGAAAGGGGGTGGAACCACTAAATTTCATTGCCCCCATTGCAACAATAATTACACAAGTTCATACACCCGTGCCAGAAAACACCTGTGCGGGAAAAGACCATGGGATGGAGATAAACAAATAAGAATCAAAACTTGTGCAGCTGTGTCAGCAGCAGATAGAGCCAAATACATAAGGGAAGAGGAGGAAGCCCAATACAAATCTAAAAAATCAACGGGTTTCTTTGAACCAAGCTCACAATCACAAGCACAAAGAACTCCTTCAGCATCCTCCCAAGGCAGTGGATATGGAGGCACAGGGTCATCAACTTTAAGGCATAGAACCATATCAAATTTCCTTGCTGATGGGTGTAGGAATGATGTGGATTCAATGGTTTACAGGTTTCTCTATGCATGTGGGATACCATTCAATGTTTTTCGCTCACCTTATTGGCACGAAATGGTTTCTGCCATAAATGATGCGCCTAAAGGATACAAGAGCCTTGGGTGTGACAAGGCAAGAACCGTTGGACTTGCTCATGAAAAAGCAAAAATATCACATTCTTTGAATAGAATGACAAGTTCTTGGACTGACCACGGGGTGTCCATTGTATTTGATGGATGGACAAATGTAAAAGGCAAGCCATTGATAAGTGTTCTTGCTGTGTCTGCTAGTGGTGCCATCTTTCTAATTGCACATGATTACTCAGACAAGTTCAAGATCGCCATCAACATTGCAGAAGCATTACTTGAAACAATTGATCATATTGGGCCATACAATGTCATCCAAGTCATCACTGATAATGCCCCTAATTGTAAGGCAGCAGGAGCAATTATTGAGGATAAATACCCCAACATATTTTGGTCTGGATGTTTGGTTCACACATTGAACCTTCTGATGCATGATGTTGGCAAGAACAAAATGCACAATACAAATGGATTGGTGATTTGTACAAGAAAGGCAAACAAATGATAAAATTTATTACAAATCATAGCAATACCCATGGCCCTTTCCGCAGTCACTCAAGATTGGAGTTGTTGAAGATTGCGAAAACCAGATTTGGTAGCTATTACCTCACCTTCAGGCGCCTTTTGAAGGTAAGAGAGTCATTAGCTAGCATGGTATCAAGTCCACATTGGCAGGTATTAAAGGAAAGGGCTACAAATGTCGCTGACAGGTGAGGTTTTGAACTAGTGGAGGAGGCCGCTCTTGATGGTCAGTTTTGGACAAGTGTGAGGCAAGTATTGGATTTCACCAAGCCCATTTATCACATGATTCAGTTTGCAGATATAGATAAACCAGTGATTGGCGAGGTGTATGAGCAGATGGATACCATGTTGGGGCAAATAAAAGATATTGTTCATAACAGAGATCCCGACTTGTACAAACTGATTCACGATTGTGTGTGAACGGTGGAATAAACTTAATCTCCCACTACATTGCTTAGCGTATATCCTTACACCAAAATACTACTCTACTCTTGGTTGGGCCAACTTGCACCAGGGGGGGTGGGATTAGGACCAAACGCCATTTAGATGCAGAGGTAACTAGTGGATATTTGCAAGCATTAGAAAAGTTGATACTTGACAGAGAGGAATGTGCAGCTGTGCGCCTTGAAATAGGCAAATACTTCAGTGGCACTAGTTTGTTTGGTAACCTCCATGCAATGGAAAACAGAGACAGATTTGATTCTCTCACATGGTGGGAAAAATATGGCGGCCAGGGATTTTTGCCAAAATTGGCAAAAAAAGTTCTATCACAGGTTGTAAATACTTCTTCTGCAGAGAGGTGTTGGAGCACCTACAGCGTCATACATAATGTGAAAAGAAACAAACTCAATGAAAACTAGGTAGAAAGCTTGGTTTATGTGCACTACAACTTGAGGTTGTTGAGTCATTACTGCGATCGGGCTTATGAGAATCCCTCATAAAATTTGGGACAACCACCCAGAGGAAGACAATTTGGAGGATGGCACTATACATCTTGAAGAACTAGAAGAGGAACTTATAAGGGATGAAGATGAAGTAGCTGCAGCAACCATGCCACCTCCACCATCCAGTAGCAGTGCTCGAGTTTCGAGTCTTGTTCCTTTGTTGTTGCCACCTCCATCTACACCCTCACGTGGAGGGCATGTGCCTTCTAGTTTTGGTCGTCGGTATGTGTGGGAGACTCCTAGAAGACCACCACGACCTGCTTATACTCCTGGAGACTCTCGTGGCAAGGGCCACATGTAGAATTTTACAATTTACTTGTCTTTTTTAGTTTTACTATTAGTTTTCATAACTGTTGAGTTTTGAGTCCTTGACTCTTGACTCTTGACTCTTTCATATCATAATAGATATTTTTTGTAAACAATATATCACTGTGACAATGAAAATTTGAAGTTTGAAGTTGGGCCTTGGCAATTATAACTCATTGGTAATGATTGTGAATTATGAATATGATGCTTCGTGAAAGACTAAAGTTGTTTCATTTCATTTCATTATTTATGTTTCATTTTATAACATTTCATTTCATGTTAACAGTTAGAAGTTAGAACTTAGAAATATCTAAGCTATTATTTCTTGTAATGGTTAAACTTAGCTTACAAGTACAACTTTGGTGATCAATGATGATAGATGTTATATATTGAATTTTCAATTTTGAAAGCTTGAAGTTGAAACTTTAAGATTGAATTTGATGAATCATGATTCACGAGACTCAATATGTTTCAGTTGTAATATGTATGTTACTAACTTGTGGACATGGTTGATGAAGATTATAACTTCTAGATGATTGATGTGATATGGTTCAATGATTAATTTGTGTGTGTTTTTTTTGTTTTTGTTTTTGTTTGTTTGTTTATTATTATTTTATCTAATTCATCATTCTACATGTTTTTGTTGACATATATGTATCAAATATATATATATATTTAAAAAATCGCTCCGGGATTCGCTCCCAAACTGGGAGCTTCTGAAAATGTCGCTCCCGCTCCCAAGTAACATTGTACCCAACACTGCAGGTTTCATTTAGTTTTTTTGAGGGTGCATACTTTCCACTGAATTCAACTGCTCATCCTTGCAATCTTGCTGAGTTGTTTGTTCCTCTCTCTTCTACTAGCACTGAGACTTCAAATGAACTTGGCTGTGTGATCCTTGTTATCCCCTCTCAATTAGGGGTAAACTAGAGATCTTTTCTTCGATGATCCACACTATAGACACCCATTGATGATGAGCAACATTCTTCATAACACAATAACCTACAAATGTTCAATTCACTCATTCAATGATGATGTTGACCCAACACACGAGGTACCTTAGTCATTGTTTTATACAAAGTGTTTAAGTTTAATGTATTTGGAACTTATTCTAAGCTATTACCACGATCCAGATCTAGATATGGATCCGTCAGTGTTTCGAAAAAACTCAAGATTCGGATATGACAAAGAAACAATAAGCACAAACAATTTGAATATGATTTTTTTATATATTGTAAAGTCTAACAAACCACTCCAAGACTCCCTTTTTAATTGAACACTTTTGGTCAACCCAAGTAAGCAACTCGTTCTCCAAATATGAAACTTGATTACAATGAAGCAAGCATTTCTCACACGTTTATGATAGCTATCATTTGGCTACTTAATCTGGGATATCTATTCCACCAAATCCTAACGACCACCATTAATTCATCTTAACCTTATTTCTAACAAGTACCAAAGGGATTACAAAAATAAAAAAAAACATAATTCTTTCAATACCCCAAAAATCCAAAGTTATAATGCATTTATATTACTTTATTTTATTATAGATTTTCATAATTAATATAATTTTTAATTATTATTTAATTTAATTTATTAACATCTTCCCATCAACTCTAAATACACTTAGGACTCTTATAATAAATAATCATACAATCCTCTTGCAATAATAAATAATTTGTAAAAAGTAAATGTAATTTTAAAAATAAACTTGAATAATAATGATAATAATAATAACCGCCTCAATCTTTTAGCAACCAACCAAAACTAATCAACATTTTATTTTTAAATTTTGAATTCCTTTATGCTTAATGAGACATTTTTCCATGTGCACACATAGAAGAAATGTCTATATTCAGTTTCCCAACTTTGCACGTCAGCGCTAATCCTAGCCCAATTCAGATGTATTACTCATATGATCAATCAAAATAGCACTATGACACCGCCTGCTCCCCCATATTTGATCTTGACTGACCCATCATTTGTCGTGTAGACCCAAATATCATTTAGGCTTCGCTCATTTGCCCATCTCTTTACATATTATAGATACCTGTTTTACTGTAGACTTTGAAGAAACTAGTTTCAGGTTGTATTTGATTCGATCAAGGTTAGTTATGGGCTTTCAATTAACAATTTTTGAGCCCAAATCCATAGATCCAGACACAATGGCAAAGGCCTTTGAGGAACACTATTACAACACATTTGATGTTAACAAAGCCAATTGACATGCATTAAAGTTTTTAAGATCTTCTTAATGCCCTTGTTACTATTGCCTTAGGTTTGTAGAATTATTGCCCACAACTAAGGAGCCAACCTCACTAGGGCCCTTGCTACTGTTGCCTTGTGTACATAGAACTATTGCCCACAACTAAGGAGCCACCCCCACTAGGTTAGACTTTGATTGGGTGTAGTCAAATAAAGACGTGGCCACAGGATATAACATGGTCTGCACACAACCCACTTAACAGTCCACTATTTATCCATGTATTATCGTGACTGCTAAATTTTCCCTTGTTCATTGAGGTTGACATTTGGCATTGTTATGTTCAGAATTTGTATTTGTATCGGATTCGAGTATCTATGAATCCAACCCTCAAACTTGGTGAATTTGTTAACATGGCATTCAAGTAAGGATCATGGGTTTAAATTGGAAAATGAGTCATGATGTTTCGAAGTTATGCTCTTTGCCTTGTTTCACGTTTATAGCCATCATATACATTCTAGTCAAGATAGATTTTCATAATTATTATAATTTTTAATTATCATTATTATTAATTTTTGTAAACTAAGTCTTTTATATTAATCAAAATCAACTTTTACATGGATTTGCATCCAGAGTGACGATGGAGGATGCAACTTTCCATAGTAGACTACATACTTCGACATTAGAGCCAAGCCAATATTGTCCTGCAACATTTTCCAACCTTCCCGCCAAAAGATCCTAGGCATAACCAAAAAAACCATCAACGCTAGTGGTCTAAAAATCATAGATAGACTGCCAAAATACATATAACTAGGCCTAATTTTTGCGGCCTATTCGCAAAATAAACATAAGAAGAAAAACAACCAGGTCTTAAGTGCCACGATCGACCATAAACCAAACAACGAGAGAAACAAAAGACATGACACATGCTCAGTAGATTGGGCATGGAGTTGCCAAACAAACTGCCATGCAACAAGGAGACCATGAGAGAAGTGAAGCTCCCATCTTTACGAACTCTAATCCTTCCCAAAAAAGCCATCGAACTGCATCTCTCCCTATTGAGATTTCTAATCATTATTAGAAGATAAAATATTTGCAAGTGCCCTCGCGTTAGAGCCAGGAGGATCCATCATGTCCCCTTTTTGAGTCACAAGCTATGTGACTTTCTACACGAGCCAGCGAGAGTTGATTTTATCCAAAAAAACAAAATTGCTGGTTCCTGAGCATTCTCTTGATGCCCTCAAGGGATGCAAAAAATGTTGTACTTCTCCACTTGGTTGTCCCTCAGGATCAAGCCTAACAATGTCTTCATTTGCCAATGAAGAGCCACAAAGATTAGGTACCATTTCTTCCTTTCCTTGGTATGCCTAGGGTCAGGAACCCACACTGACATGTCCTTCATGAGCTCCGAATCAAAGAGGGATTGTCTTTCGACCCTTGCCCTTGTCTCAAGTTTTCGAATTTCTCTACGTGTTTTCGACAAACCTGCATTGAAAAAGGTGGCAACTGAGTCATGGGCAAAAAACTTAGCACCATGTTGCCCTTGCTGGATTTGGCCACCACCCCTCGCTTGCTCCTCTCCCATTGTCTTAGTAGCATGGCTGAATCAGGGGCAAACTTCCAACGACTTCTATGTGAACCTCTACCTACAAAAGAACACAGAACAATGAGATAAGCAAAAGACGTGACACATGCCTAGCAGGCTGTGCTTGGAGTCACCTTGCAAATTGCCATGCAATGAGGAGACCACTAAAGAAGCCAAGCTCCCATCCATACCAACTCAGATCCTTCCCAAAAAAGCCATTGAACTGCTTCTCTCGCCACTCAGCTTTCTAATCATTATCAAAAGATGAAATATTTGCAGGTGCCCTTGTGCTGGGACTAGGAGGATCCATCAGGTCCCCCTTGTGCTGTGACTTTCTACATGACCCAGACAAGAGTCGAGTCTATCCAAAGTTCCAACAAAATCGCTGGTTCTTGAGCATTCTCTTGATGTTATCAAGGGATACAAAAATGTTGTACTTCTCCATTTGTTTGTCCCTCAGGACTAGGCCTAATAGGGTTTTCATTCGCCAATGAAGAGTCACGAAGTTTTCCTTCCCCTAGTATGCCCAAGGTCATGAACCCAAGCCGACATGTCCTCCTTGAGCTCCGAATCGGAGAGGGATTGTCTTTCTACCCACACTTGTGTCTTAAGCTTTCAAATTTCTCTGCGCTTTGATGGAACTACATTGAAAAAGGTGGTAGCTGAGTCATGGACAAAAGGCCTTGCACATTGTTGCCCTTGCTAGACTTGGTCACCACCCCCCCTTCCTCCTTGCCTGGATGACATGGTTGAATCGGGGACAGGCTTCCATCAACTTCTATGCGAACCTCTACTTGCAAAAGAACATATGAGACCCTACACCACCAAGACCACGGGGCCAACTAAATCATCACAGAAGCTCCATACATTTGACCCAAACTCCACAGACAACCCAATAATTGAGATAGAAGGAGCGACAACCTCCTCCCCAAACTTTTCATCATTGACCATTGAACCCAAATACAGCAATGAGAGGACCAGAGGACTGCAAAACCCAGAGAAACTTGGTCAACCCCAATTTCCTTTGGCTAGAGCTTATCCCAACTAAAACCACACCACACCTTACAAAGCCCTCATAATTTTTTTCGACCTAGACTCACATTCCCCAGCTTATGCCTTGAGCGAGGACCACAAATCGAAATCCAAGGACGTAATGACACCAGAGCCCGAATTAACACAATTAAGTAGACTTAGGTAAGACACAAAGTTTGAAACCCTAATACTCCTAAGTTCTAACTCAGACACTATTGACCACCACAAGAAAGAGACCAGGAAGGGTGCTTGGTTTCCTCTTGGAGATGAATTTAGTCAATGATTTTGCATTTTCTATGAATTTTGATGGCTAGGGTATTGATGATGGATGATCTTGATTTAATGAGTAAGTGGTTTAGACGATCTGGTTGGATTTGTTTATGGATGATTTAAATGTAATTGCATTTGTTTAGTGCAAATGATGCATTCACTTGGGTTCTTTTGTGCAAATGCCTTCTTTAAAACCTTAAGAAGCTTTCTATTGGAGAAACTTCCCATTAAATTTCTTGGATTTTGTAAGTTACTAGGTAGATATTCTAAGGTTAGTAGTGGACAGCCCTAGATATCTTTCTAGATCATCTTACTGTCCCAAGGGAGTCCTTTGTTAACCCCGTATGCTCTGAAAATAAGTAGGTACTACTCTTTCTCCCACCAGTTGATTATAAAACTCAAATTTTTTCTTCTTATTAATTGTATTTGTTAGTGCAAATTGTGCATTCACTTGGTATCTTATTCTTTTGAGCAAATCCCTTCTTTAAAACCCTAGGAAGCTTTCAAGTTTCTAGTGGAGAAACTTCACAATAAATTTCTTGGATTTTGTAAGTTACTAGGTAGATCTTCTAGGGTTAGTAGTGGACAGCCCTAGATATAGATTATCTTAATCCCCCAAAGGAGTCCTTCTTTAACTCCATATGCCTAAAAAATAAGTAGGTACTAGTCTTCTCCCAATAGTCAATCATAAAATTCAAAATTTTACTCTCTGTTTTCTGTTTTAAGATTAAATTAGGGTTTATAACAACGAAATTTTCATTTTCAGTCGTAGAATAGCTAGATGTCTAGGTTTTATGAGCATTTGTATGGTTGAAATTACTCATTCACCATATCTTGTATTGCTGATTTCTTGTACAGCCTTCGTAGGGCTGGACATTTTTGCATTTTAGGGCTTTTATATGCTGTTTTAATTTTAGAATTTGTATGTTAATTAATCTCTAGTCTAATTTTTCTTTTCAGCCCTAGTTTTCATTGGCATTCAAGTTCAAGGGCCAGTTTATTTGCTGTTGTAATAACTCGTGTTCTGAAATATGCTATCTTAATTGCAAGTTTTGCAACAGGCATAACTTTTTCTTCATTTGTAGTGTTTGTGGTTTACTCTTTGACTTATGCTAACTTGATAAACATCCCAAAATTATCTTAGAAGGTTCATATGCTAAAATATGCAAATTCCTTACCTTGACTGCTATGTTTAAGTGGCAGTAATAAGTAGTTAGTATAGAAGGCCCTAGACTTGATTTCGTTTTTCCTTAAGGATTCCTTGAGGCTACTAGGGAAGCCGCCCTTGTGTTGGATTTATATTTCACTAAAAAGAGGAAGTGATTACTTATGTAGCAGTGGTATCATTCCCATGTTACACTTTCGTAGCCCTTTGTGAAACACTTTGCACTAAGGCGCAAGATTTTGTCATAACAATAACATAGCAGATATTCTTCCTGGTTGAATGAACACCAAGTCCTTGCACAATCTGTATGTTGCTGAGCAGTTTGATTTTTTTGTAAGTTTACTGTCTCTAACATCTGTTTCGTAAGTTCATTCGACTTGTCATTCTGAAGCTGGAGGAATGGATCTTGATAGTGGCCTCATGGCTTATCTTCCATCCATTAAATTACATAGTGGCCATTGCCCTGTGAATCTACTTGCTTGTTGTCTGTCACCAATCCCTAGAGAAGGAAGGTCAAGGATCTGACAGACTTCCTTCCATACTGTCCAGCAGGCAGAGCTGCAGAATCTTCAGAAATAACAATGCAAAAACCCATTCAATAGGTCAATTCCATCTGCATTTGTCATTATGGAGCTAACTGGCATGTTACCATCAATCTTCTCCAGCATTTGATTGCCACACTTTTGTATACAGGAATAATGATGCTTATCCTTGCCACAAGCTTGCAGGCCTCCTCTTGTCTTGACATTTGAACTGTGATCTCAGTTTTCTGTATTGCACATTAAGCTTTGAATAAATCATATTTTGGAGCTCATGGGATAGGGACAGTGAGGAGTGAGGTTCCTTCCATTTGTAACTAGTTTTCAGGCTTCCAGGCAAGATGCTGCATTTATTGAGTGATCTACCTTCTGGTTTAGTCCTCTTAGCACATGGTAGAAATCAATGAAATCAAAACTTTTTTTTTTTTCTCTTGTTTGATTGTTGAGATTATTCTTGCAAGATTAAGAAGCACTGGACTGGATAAATTTGGCATCTACCTCATAATAAGAGAAGAATCTCCTATGAGGATCAGTTGAATGATTATTTGATGCTCCCCTAGACACCACCCATGACTCTCCCTCCCTCCCCTGCGCCTATACCCCAGCTGGGTCTGGATTGTCCTTTGAGCTCCTGTTGAAAAGAGTATTTTTTCTGAGATATCTGTCATCTTTGGGATTCATACTCATCCATTCAAATTTGCCACATCTTCACTGATCTGGGCTTCTGGAGGATATGTTTTGGATGTGCCATCCCTCCTGGCAATAGATCTTTGATTCAGCTCTTTTGTTATTGCTCTAGCATCTGGATATTCTGTCTCATCATTCCATTAGCCTGCATTGTTTCCATCAACATCCCTGTATTTTTTCTAGCCAACCACATTTGTAGATATATGAATTTAGGCATGGCCTGTGAGGTACACCAAATTTGAATGGTGAAGTCACAATCGAAGATGTATCTTTGATTCTCTTCCACCTTTTTAAGCAAGACACATCTGGTGGGGTCTTGGATATCACGTTTCTGTAAATTCTGTGCTGTTAATAACTATGGTCAAGTTAGAAATATTCACCTTTGGCAAACCATCATTTTTCCATATGTAATTCTGTATCCTGTTAGAGGGAGGTGGCAACATCTCTGAATTTAGAGCAATGTAACCCATTTTTACTATGTAGCCAGTACATTTTACCCCATCCATGGCTGTCAAGAGTGAGTTTGTCTACATGAGCTATACCATTCAATTGCATTTGGAAAACAGCCAGTTGAGGGAGAAGTTTATCTGGGGGAGATATAGTTCTATAGTTCTCCGTTCCAACCATATGCCTTCATCTTCTTCATCCCATATCGAGAGATCAAAAATAGTTTTGATTCCCTGATCGATCATCTGATTTCTTAATTCCTTTAACTCATGTTTGTTCTTAAGCAGTGGTTCTCCCCATTACACCATCCTCCCATATTTTTATCAATTTTCTGTTACCTGCAATCCATTTCAGATCGGATTGTAATATAGGGGGCCTGCTTCTTTACAGTCACCAGGTTGCAGACCCTCGCTTCTCTAAGAGAGGCTTATCAGGACTTTTTTCTGCTGGAGCAAAAATATTTTTGTGACTATTGCTTCTTTCCCCTGTTCATGGGTACGAGAGAACCCACCAGAGGATGTTTGCACCAAGAGCAATTTTCATGAGAGCAGGGTCCTTGATTTCCGGACTGCCATAGTTTGGATCATCTTCCAGGTTAGATGATGAAATTTTTAGCGTTAGATTTTCTACTTTGAGACACAAACTTTCAGATCTCTTGGCAAAAGAACTGAGCATTGATATAGAGGAAGAGAGGATAGGATAGATTTTATGAGCATATCTCTGTTAGTCAGGTTTAACCACTGAGAACTGCAGTCAGTCATTTTATTTTTCATCTTGCTCAATAAACAGCAGATGATGGGTTGCCTAATGTTATCAGCATTCCCAGATGCTTGAAGGAGCTCGAGTTTGAAAAGACTGGAAATTGCAAAATTCTAGAAATGAGCTGTATTTGCAAAGCACTGAATCTGTATATTTGGCTTTTCCCTTTGTTTACTTTGCCACCAGATGTGTTTAAAATTGGAATCAATAAAGTATGGGAAAGGTTCGGAATCTTTGTGGGACAAGATGTCATAGTGATTAGTTGAGTTTGTAGTTTTCCTTTTCTGAGCCTCTGGTGTAGAGGTTTGGCCTTTGATTTGATTTCTGTCTCTGAGAGGCTTGATTTTGGTAGGCGCATGTCCTTGATGTTGACCGATTTTATTCTAAACAATTTCCTGTTGCACTTTGTTTTGAGCTGGAGTTTGCACTGGGTCTGCTTTTTTTGTGATTGATGAAGCCACAGTATTTATGGTATGAATTGTACATGAATGGCAGCAGTTCATAATCTAATTTTTGGATGTGCTTCCAGTTTACCAGATTCAGAAGAATAGTTTTTGGGAGGCACTTTTAGAGATATACTTGAACACAAATTCTTGCCTATGCAAACAGACCAGTTTTTGTCTTTGATTTATTGCTGTGCTTTCCTACTGAGTTGCCGATGGCCCTTAGTCTTTCTTCGTTCCAGCAACACTGTTAGGTGAGGCAATTGGATCCAGATCAGGATAGCAGAAAGCACATCTAGCTCTGGATCAAAATCGGTTGTCCAACGATTCAGATACACCTGCTGGTTCCATGATCCACCTTGAGTTCAGATAAAAATGCATAAAGCCCCCTTTTGCAGAAATAGTTTCAATTTTCTTTGAGCAGGGTGACCTAATTTTTATTCACCCAGATGTCCATATTTCTTCGGGAGGGCCAGATTCTGGTGAACTTCTCATGGACTGCCTCCTCAGCATTGGGGGCGGCGGGGGGAGAGGGGGGGCCTAAGTTTACCTGTAAAAGGAAATGGATATGGACATGGATCCAGATTTCGATTTGGATACGGATCCACGAGATACACCATGTACAAAAAATACAACAATATTTTTTCAATTTTAAAGAACACATTCAGAGTCAAAAATCAAAACCATTCATGAATCACAACATTAGAAATGAAATCATTAGATAATTCATAAATCTGAATATTGAAATCATGATGCATAGGATAACTGGAAATACAAAATTGAGTGTCTCATCGATGATCACTTTATTGATATGATGATGTGGAATGCCTAAATATATGTCCAAAAATGGGTCTACATGATCATCTAATTTAATTGTTAATAACGCAGCCAACCTTTGTGCATTACATGTATAATATTATTATCTATGTATTGTCTCAAAGCTTTCTTTTAGTATTATAAAAAATTGAAACTTAAAATTTTGACGTGTCAGACCTTTCCTGCTAGCATTATCATGTGCTATACAGCCTATAGGTAATTGATAACTTATTCAACTGTACAGTTGACAAGTTAGTAATAATTAATCTAACTAAAAATATGAATATAATATTTGTTTTTTAGGGTTTCAAACAGATGGCAGATATTTGTAAAAAAAAAAATAAACCAAAAATTTTAATTTTATATACTTGGAATCTATCATGTGAATGCTAGTTGGCACAGGATCCATTCGGTAGCATGGGATCCATTTCCAGGTTTGAAGGATCCGTTTATGTGGTGGATCTTACATGGAGTTAGGTGGAGCTGTGTTGTTATTTGTATCCGAAATGCAGATCTGTGGATCTAGCATCAAGACCTCATTTATCTGGTAACACAGGGTGTTGGGAGGGTGCTGCATTTCCCTCATTAGACTGGATCCATGTCTGAATGGGACTGATGGGTTCAGAATCTGGTGGCAGTTCAATATCAGCTAGGGTTCAGTTACTTCCCCATTTAATGATATATATATATATTCTCACACTGGTGGTAATGACACATTTAAGAGCTCAACCTGCCCCCTATTTTAGAGATACATGTCAGCCTATTGTATTATTTTTTCCCACAAGTAAAAATGACATTTGTTGCTGCATTTTTGATGTTGTAAATGTTCTTTGATTATGTCCACATTCCACTTATTATTTGGTGGTGCTGCAGTTAGAATGAAATACTTTATTTTAGCAAAGTGATTCAAATACGAGTATTTATGAGTTTGTTTTGTCATTCTCTACTGTAATGAGTGATACAATTGTGGTTGCAAGGGCAGACCAATCAGGTTACCTGGGACGACTTTGCTGTAACTAGTAATATAATGGTTTTGAGGGCAGATCGGTCTGGTTATTGTCAGGGTTTTATGGAATTTGGGAGAGGTTTCATTTTTTGTAAGTTATGTTTGCTTGGTAAATTGATCTTTACCATTTTGAGGACTGGAAATTTGAGCATAGGCTTCAATGGTTGCACCCTTTCATCAAATGGCATTACTATTTATGTATTTAACTTGGCAAGTAATGCTTCTTTTGACTCGTTATGTTATTAACAACTTTGTTTAAAAGAAGGTTCCAATTTCATTTCTATGATTTCTGTCTTGAATTTTTGGGGCTTAAACAAATGAATTGTCTGCATGCGAGGGATGCTTGTATTTGAGTTCACCACTAAGGTTATTTGAATGGTTAAAATATTTGTATATTAACAGATATCCGTCTGAAATTCCCTTTAAAAGTGCTTCTGATCTGGTTCTAGGAACTCAAAGTTTCCAGCAAGTTGCACAAAATTTGTCGGAAATCACTTACCTTTGTAGAAAGCATATTATTATATTGCAGTTTTTGCATTAGTCTTTGCCTTGGCTGAAGTCTACCAGCCTTGTGTTATTTTCTCAGTTTACAGTAGGACCTGTCTCAGTAATGGTATCATGTTTAGATGTTGTGCAGCCTTCCCACAGTAGAACTTTTTATCCCTTTTTGAGTTGCCAACTCACATTAAGACTGTTAATCCACTTTCAGTACCTCCTACCCATAGTATAAGACATGGAACTACTGCAAACTGAAATTTTATTGTTAGGCTCACAGCCTGCAACATTCGATTGACCTCAGTTGATTACATGAATCCTTTCTAGACCTTCATAATCTATATTCTCTCTCACACATATACATGCACCAGAAGGTCCATGCATACATACAGGCCACAGGGTCCACCATCCCATTTTAGCACCAAATGCAGATATACACTTTTTTAGAAAACACAGCAAGAAATTTACAGTGCTACAATTACTTTAAATTTATGAAGTCACTGGTTCTCATTTGGCCAACCCTGGGGAATATTGTCTGCATTTGAGAGATGTTGGTTTTATTGGCCTATATTCAAAAGCAGATATCCAAACACTCGGAAAAGACAGCGGATATCCAAACACTTCTTGAGAAAATACAGCGAGACACTTACAGTGGTACAATCACTTTAAATTTATAAAGTCATTGGTTTTCATTCTTTGCAACCCTCGGGAATGTTGCCTGCATCTGAGAGATGCTGGTTTTATTGGCGTCTATCCACAATGTTGTATCAATTTTGCAGTGTTTTGAGAATTGATCTTTCACTAAGGTTTCTCATGGTAGTTGGTCGGCATATTATTAGTTTTTCTCCCGTGTTGTTGCTTTCTCTCATTTATTAAATCTATATTGGAGAATTTTCGATTTGCAATTTTTTGAATTTACTTGATAAAAATCTTAGTGCCCCTCTACAGGACCACCTGTGGCACACCTTTCTTGATAGATGCCTCTAAATTGGAAACGAGACCTTCGACATATACTAATAACTAATTTGTTATAGCAATATTTCAGTTAGCACAGTTTGCCTATTCTTCTCCCCGTGATATTGTTGCATCTGTCATTACACACTATATTCTTGTCCAAAGCTAATGTTATTTTGATTATTAAAAAATATCACGTTATTCCAACGAAAGATGATCTTGAAAGATGCTTTTGTTCCTTGCAATCCATAATCCCTAGGAGATGATTAAGGGAAAGTTTCTCATGTTTTCTTCTGGATGTTGAGTCCACCAAGATTTCCAAGCTATAGCGATCGCCTGTCCATTCCATACTGTATTTTTATGTATCAAGTCCCCTACAGATTTCCAGACTTTTATGGAGAAAGGGCAGTGCATAAAAGAGGTGCGAGATTGTTTCAGAGGCTGCTTTACAGAGGGCACATCTTCCTGGTCTTGATTTGAATCTCTTATGGAGGATGTCCCAGGTCGGAACCTTCTCTTTTAGTATACACCAGAAGAGCATTCGGGCTTTTACCGGGCATTGTAGTTTCCAGATTGAGGCAACCCACCATTCCCGAGTCCCCCAACCTTTATTTGTCATTAGGAATTTGTATCCCTGTTTTGGGGAGTATTTCCCTGACTCTGCATGGGCCCAAACTAACTGATCTGGTCTGTCTCTTATTCTGAAATTTGATCGAGACAGCTCCGAGGTGAATGTGAGCCATTCCTCTGCCCATTGGAGATTAAGATCTAGGTCCAATCTTGATAGCCATGCTTGTTCCCATATGGAGGACTGCCCATGATTCACTATCTCACTGAGGTTGTTTATGCCTCTGGAGATGAGATGGGAGGATAATGCTTGAGATAATCTGTAGTCTTCGTTGCAGCCAACCCAGGGATCCTTCCCGATGCGAACATGTTTTCCGTTTCCTACTTGCCAAGATAGTCCTTGTTCGATGATCTTGAAGATTTCCAGGGTCGCTTTCCACACCATTGATGCGCTGCCTTTCTTTTTGGATGGACTTCGGATCCAATCTTCTAATGGCATGGGGTCAACATATTTCCTTTTGATTACTGTTGTCCAAAGATTCTCTGCTTTGATGAGCCTCCATCCTAACTTTGTTGCAAGCGTGGAGCCAAAGTTTGTTAGGTCTTTGATGCCCCATCCTCTCCATTCCTTTGGCCTTGCCACTTTCTCCCAGGCCACCCATGGGAGAACCGAGTCCTCCCTGGATCCTGCCCATAGGAACTTGCTGCACACTCTTCTAATTTTTTTTCAGGATCCCTTTCGGTACCCAGGTTAGTGCAGCCCGGTAAACTGGGATAGCCACGAGGATTGATTTGATTAGATTTAGTTTGCCAGCTCTTGATAACCATTTGAGGCTCTAGTGGGTGACTCTTGCTTCTATTTTTGCTATTAGCTAGAGCCAACCCTGCTTCCTGTATGAGCAGGGTTTTAGATAAAACCCAAGGTATTTGAAACAGTCTTGGAACTTCCGATCCTCAAAGGGCAGATCCTCTTTGATTTGGGAAATTTCGAGCCTATTGAAACCTTCCACCAAAAGGTGGTATTTTGCACTTTTTATTTGGAGGCCCGTTGCTTTTAAGAATAGACTAAGGATCTTTTTTAGTTCCAGAGTTTCTGATCTTCTCCCTGAGGTGAAGAGAAGAATGTCATCCACAAATAGCAGGTGACTTATTTTCATATTTTCTGCCACTTCCAGCCCGTGAATAATGCCTTTCCTTCGCCCATCATTGATTAGCTGGTTGCGTCCTTCAGCTGCTAGAAGGAAGAGGAGGGGTGAGAGGGGGCATCCCTGGGGTAGTCCCCTTTGGCTTTGGAAGAAGGAGGTAGCTGCTCCATTGATGAGAATAACAAAACTTACATTGGTAAGGCATCCCATTATCCAATTGATGAAATCTATGTGGAAGCCCAGATGAGTGAGGAGCATCCGAATGGACATCCAACTGACCTTGGCTAATGCTTTGGATAGATCAATTTTTACTACTGCTCCTTTAATTTTTTTTTGGGAGATGCTGTGGATAGTTTCCTGGGCTACTCCAATCTCTTCATGGATCTGCCTTCCATTTAAGACCCCGAACTGCTCTCTTGACATGTGCCTGGATAGGATAGGTTTAATATGGAGGGCTATCACCTTTGCTATTATTTTATAGATGCAGTTACAAAGAGATATAGGTCTGAAATCCTCGAAGGTGGAGGGATCTTCTTTCTTAGGAATGAGGGCTATGAAGGTTGAGTTGAAGGGGGGATAGATTGCTCCTTTCCTTCTGGATTCTTCTACCACGTCGGTTAGGTCTTGATCGAGCTGATCGAAGAAATGTTGGAATAGATCCATTGTCTAGCCATTTAGACCAGGACTTTTGTCTTTTGGCATTGCTTTAACTATTCCTTCCACCCCCCCCTTGGTGACTTCGCTCATTAGTTCCTGAGAGTCCTCCTCTTCTAGATAGCAGGGGAAGGTCTGGGCCATCTGAATCACTTCTGCTAAGGAGATATCACCTCGATTGGAGGAGAGATTCTGAAAGTGGCTTATGCCCATCTGGGAGAGGTCTTGGAAAGAGCTGGCCTCTCTACCTCCTTCTTCTTTTAGGTGCCAGATGGTGTTGATGTTTTTCCGTCCTATGGCATAGTTTTGAAAAAAATTGGTGTTTTCATCGCCTGCCTTTAGCCAGATGGCCCTGCTTTTCAACCGCCATTTCTCTTCCCTTTCCAGGAGGATTTTGTGCCTTTTATCTTCTTGCTGCATTATTATTTCTTTCTTCCCCTGAGTTTCATATCCATCAGCTTCAAGGCTTTCGATCCATTTAAGATTCCTTTCTATTTGGCTGAGTTCCTCATCTTCTTTCAGCTTCTTTTCCTTGGCCCAGATCACTGTGGATTTTTTAAGGTGTTTGAGATTCTCCATGAAGAGGAAAGCTTCATTGTTCGTCTCGATGGAGCTGGCAGGTCTCTAAGTGGATTTGAAAAGGGAGTTGTAGGAGTCCTCTTGAAGCCAAGATGGGTTGAATTTGAAAGGGGCAGCTAGTTTTTTGGGTGGATTGGATAGTTGAAGGAGGATAGGTAGATCATCCGAGGCCCCTCCTTCCCCCACCCACTAGCGAAACCCAGGAATAGTGGTAGTTGTATCCTCTCGTAGGAGAAATCGATTTAGTCTTTTTGCTGCACAGTCTTCCCCTGATCTTCTATTTCTCCAGGTTGGTCTGTTCTTCAATAAGTTGATGTCCAAAAGCTTATTGTCTCTGAGGAGGTTGGTGAAGAAGTATGATAACTGGTCTTGTCTGGCCAAGGGGCCCCAGGTTTCTAAGGAGCCTATGGAGAAGTTTAGGTCTCCACCAATAACCAGGTTTGGCTTGTTCAATGAAGATTTGGAGAGGAGGTTCTTCCAGAAGTGGGCTCGCCCTTGGCAAGGTCCATAGATGTTAACAATCAGTAGGGAGGTGTAGAGTTTCTGGGAGTATACTTTCGTCCCAATGACTTGATCCATCCCCCAAGAATTTAGACATTTGAACTTCTCTTGTTTGAAGGCCAGAGCGAGGCCCCTAAAGTGACCTTTTGCATCCAGAACCTGGATAATCCAGGATGGCAGGATTTTAGATAAAGTTTTTGCGACTTCTTCTCCAGGTCCCAGAGTTTCTTGAAGGAGAAGCATATCTGGATTGTAGATCCTGATTACTTCTTTTAAGGCCAACTTTTTGGGGTTTCTCGCTAACCCTCTGTAGTTCTAGGAAAGGATGATCATTTGATAACCTCCGGGAGGGGGTTTGTTGCTCTAAGGGCCCCTGAAATGGACATCTATGTGCCATACACATTGTCTATCTTGGGTCTCAGTTGAGCCTTGGATAAGTTAGATTTTCTCCCTGTAGGTTTCCTGTCATCAGGTTGGGAGGAATGCATATCTAAGCCTCCTACGGTCTCTAGGGATCCCCACGGAGGTGGTTTCTTCTCACGGGGACAAAGATTATATGGAATTGAGGTAGGGGTGGAGTCCTCGCTCAGGCCTTTGGAAGTGGAAGGGCCATGGTCACTATTCAGATCTAAGGTAGGAATGGAGGTGATTATACTTTCCAATTGCATGGTTTGAGAGTGAGAAAAAGGTGTGACCATGTTCTGATGCCTGGAGGGACCAAACATAGATTCATTTTTATTTAGGAAAATTTCATGACATAAAGATGATGGATTTTGGGCAAGTTCCATACCCTCTTTGGCAATCGATTGGCAATTCTCCATGTGATCTGGAGGGTTCTGGATCGGTTCCGAATCTTCTTGCTGGAAGGTAGGACGCTGGTCCTAGGAATTTTGCTGCTGGTGCTCGGATCTGTCGCCTGAATTCTTCTTGGTTCCCTCCATTTCGAGATCCATCGGCTCTGCGTCCTTGCTATCCTCTTCAGCCCTAGATCTGGGAGGTTCCACTACTTTCCCTTCTGACCTGAACTTCTTCTTCTTCCCTCTGTGTCTGTGGCCCATCGGGCATTCCTAATATGACATTTGTGGCATCAGAATAGCAGATGTTCGTAATCGAGTTGCTGAAGGTATTTGAACTCTTTGTAGTGTAGCGATATTTCTTCAGCCAGGCCTGCTCGAGGAGTGAGATTAACCAGAATGCGTGCAATCCCCATGTCTCTGGTTTGAAGGAAGGACGTGTCCGTTTCCATATACTTCCCAAGATGGTTCTCGATGGATCTGAAAAAAGTCTCGACCCAGAGCAAAGGTGGAAGCCCTGGGAGGCGGACCCAAACCAGTAGTTCATCAGTTCTCTTCCTCTGGGCGTCGAAAAGGGGATTCCAGTGTTTGAAGAGGATCAGTGTCTTGCCAAAGGCCCAATTCCTTTCCAGTACCCAGCTCACTGCTTCTTTGTTGGCAAATTTGACCATGAACTAGCCTTTTGCAAGCGTCGACACCTGGAAGGCTGAGTCCGACCCCTCCTTCCATTGCTAGGATGCCCATTCCTGGATGAATTTCGCTGAATATCTTTTCCCCCTTGCCCTTCCAACCAATGTTAGATCCGCAACCTCCATAACTTTGTGTATTGACACATTTTCCCCCAGAATCAGGTCTGAAACCAATTCTTTCCTTTTAATTAACTTGGGTTTTTTCCTCTACTGCATCCCTTCCTCCCTACTCGGAGCGGTTGTTTCCACATCTACTGCTTCTTGGTGGGTTTCGTTCAATCTCCTCTCCCCCTGGTTGAGGGTTTTGTCGTCTTTATTTCGTCCTCCAGTTCCCCTCTTTTCTCTGATGTCCTTGTTCCCCTTGAGTGTAGCTTCCTCCTCTAACCTTGGTCCCTTCTCCGCTGTCGTTCCTTTGCCCAGTCCATCTTCAAGGTTGATAGCCCCCGCAAACCCTAGCCCCACACTTAACAATTTTTGTTTTGATTGCCTGTGACTGTGGGGGTTTAGGGTTTTCTCAACTTGTATTGCCTTCCCCAATTTTAGCTCTCCACTGAGCCATTCTGCGGTCCCTAACCCTAACCCACAACTGATTACCACATCTTTTAACCATCCTGAGAAAAATCGATCGTGGGGGAGGGTTTTTGATGAACTTACAGATGGGTTTTTTCCTGCTGCTCCTTCAAAGTCGCTGTGAGTCTGTTTCTCTTGAATGCGAGGGGGCTCCTTCCAGTTTCTTAGGAAGGGTAGACCAAAATTACCTTCTAGTTGCCCCAGTATAACCTACATGTTCCAGACCTCCTCTGAGCGGTTCTTGCCCCAGACTTCTAGCTGGACGGATGTATTGTCCTATGTTTTGTTCTGTGACTTCCAGGCCCCAGACCGACAAGATATCTCAAGGTTTGGGGTCCAGCTGAATGTTGTTGTTCGAGAAACCCATCCTCTTGCCGACTGCTTCTTGGGAAAGGCTGACTGCATCTAGGTACACGCTGGCCGTAAATTCCTCTAATAATCAAACCTCCTCCGTTCCCTCCGATTGCAAGCTGTTGTCTGGGAAAAATTAAAATTGAAAACTGTTTTACTGACCCCGTTTTCATGCCCATTGCCGCCTTCTTACGTCGTGCATGTGATTCTCTCATATGTGTCCTGTAGCTTGATCGCCGACCTAACCCTGTTGTCGTCGATTCCGGACTCTGCTCTGACGCCTTTACCTAAGCTGCTTCTAGTCAGCTACCTTTTGTACGCAACCTTGTCATTGTCTAGGCCTCATGGCCTCCACCTACAGGCCATCCTGTTCCTATCTCCCCCTGGTTCCATTGCTCAGAACCCTAGTTGCACTCTCCTCCATTTTCATGAGACCCTCCTTTTGAGCACAAGTTCGTCACCAAATTCTAATATTATATATTATTATAATAATATTATGAAAAATAATCTAAATGTAATAAAATATATATTATATTCCCTTTTATATTATATATTATTTCTTGTTAAATTATAAATCATATCAATTCAATATGTAATATAAAATAATACATAAATATAATTATATATATTACATAATATGATATAACTTTTATATAGTATTTTAATTAAGTGTTATTATATAATTTAAATAGTATAAATTTTTAATTAATAATATATTATATAATTAAGAATTTATGATTTATTTTCAAGTTTTTTAAGTACAAAGGGCAAATGTTTTAGTTGTTCAATGATAATGATTTTTTTTGAAAAGTTCATTTTTATTTAGTCACATCAATACAACTTTTTTATTAATTTTATTTTGGTACAACTTTTCAATTGAATTTAACCATGGTTACATGGATTGTAGTGCAAAAAGTGAATTGTAAATTCATAAATATTATTTTATTGGTTTGACTATTATTTTATTATTTTCTGAGGAGGCCCATTTTCAACCTCAAAATTCCTCTAATGCAAGAGATCAAATGTTCCTCTTCTTGGCTGACTTACACTGGCAACGCAGACTTGGCCTGGGAAGTCCAAATTGACTTTATAATTTCAAAAATAATTTTTATTTTTTGATACAAATTTCCTAAGAGGGTCTTTTACATATAACAATAATTCTTTTGACTATGACAAACCCTAGGAGCATGAAATGCATGCTTAACCTAGAAGACCATTAAATGGAGCATGAAACCCATGCTTAAATATTTTCTCTTCTTCTTTTACATAAAAATACAAATTGATACAAGAATGAAGACTGAACCTAGTTACTTTTCCAACACAAAGGCCACCCCTTTGTCCTTCAAAAAATTTAAGGACACCCTAAACGAATGTTGTGAATTTGAATGGTTGTATATTTTAGTAGTCAAATCATTGTAGAGGGGAGTATCTTGTCCCAAAAACAACGAGGTTTCATACACTAGTTTGATGTTTGTCTTAGATGTGACCTTAAATTATATTATTATCATTATTATTTTGAAGCATTTTTTTTGTAAGCTAGGCACAAATTTATCTTATTTCAAGCAAAAGATAACATTCTTGAAGCTATTGGCATGTTGCTTGGGAAACTAGACCAATGGCACAAGGATATAGTGTTTGTCAAAATGATCAATCCAACTATTAAAACATGTTTGTATAAGAATTGAGTCTAGGTCTATTTGGAAAACCACTAATTAATATAGAATTTAAGCTAATAGTTAGGCCAACATGTCTACTTAGGTGCAAAAATACCAAAACAAATATCATTAGATTAGTGGGGGAGACCACTTGAGTGGTTGCTTCTTGCTAGTCACTATTGGGGAAGTCCAAGTTTGCAATTTTCTTAGCAAGCATAGAGGCCTTGTTATCCATTGTTGCGAGATGCAATTGCAAGTTATTCATTCTGAGCAATATCTCCTACTAAGCCTCACTACAGTGCACCAAGGCTTCACCCATAATGGTTTTATCTACCAATATATATCCATTATTTACATATACCATGTCAACCAAGAGTAACTATTCCTTTCATGTTCCCCTTGTTTGGAATCCATTGTCCTACATTTTCTTTGACCTCTATATAAAAAATGAACCACCTTTCAAATTTTGCTTGCTGCTTGACCAAGTCAATCTTCTCCCTAGTTGCATGGGAAGCGTGTTGCTAATAATGGGTAGTTGAAACTTGTATATTAGTTGGAGCTCTTGAACTGGGAATCGCCCTCCTCCCTTGGCTTTCATGATGATTAAGAGAGTAGGTATGGTGCAACATGGTGAAATTTAGGTCAAGGACAAGAGGAATAGAGAGGTGGTAAGTAGGGGGACAAGAGGGATAAAGAGGAGGTAAGTAGGGAGAGTGAGGCGAAGAGCGTGATGAGGGCCAATGTTGGTTTCCAAGCAATAATGTACAAAGATTAAAGAGGATATAGTTGAGCCCAATAACGAGTTAAGGGATTGGGTACCAAAGGGCATGGAAACAAATGGAGGTGGGGGGCGGGGGGAGTGGGGCTAAGATGACAAAGCGAGGGGTCCAAATGGAGTGTAGAGTTGGGTGTTCCTACAAAAACATAGAACCTTTAACAATAACTAGCCATAAGTTTGAGATCGCTTCCACCCCAGTTGTGGAATGCGCCAAGGCTGAGTTGCGATAATAGTTGAGTGCATAAGTGTCGATCAAAGGACGTACGATGAGCTTGAAATGACTTCTCATAGCTATCTCCATCATCCAACTAACACAGAATTTGTCCGCTTGTACCAATTGTCTCAACTTCATGGTTATTGGTGATGGAAACTACATGGAGATCTGGTATACAAAGTGATCTCTAAGCTCATTTCATCCCATATTAAGTTGCTTTTATCTAGGCATATTACTTGTGATTAGTTTGGCTTCCTAAAATAGAGACATATCCATGATGTTGTAGCCATTGCACAAGAATGTGCCCATTCTATCAAATTTAAGCAGTTGGATGCTCGTCTCCTAGATATCAACTTGGTCAAATCCTATCACTGCATGGATTGAGAGCTCATCAGACTCATATTGTTCAAGATCATTTTTGGGCTATTGATGGTAAGATGGATAATGTCATGTGTCTCTAGTGCGCATTTGGTGGTGATCATTAATGGATACCCAACTAATTTCTTCAGTACATCTAGGGAGGGGGCTGAGGTGGGGTTGTGCTTTGTCTCCCCTATTATTTTTGCTAGTGATTGATGGTCTCAGTAGAAGGATGTTGGATGCCAAGAATAGAAGGATTATCGCCGGTTACAAACTTACTAGGATAGTGACTTTGTCCCACCTGATGTTAGTTGACAATGTGCTTATGATGGGTCAGGGTTCCCTTTTGGAACAATAATCTATTTACTACATTATGGGAGACTTTTGGGATGCATCTTGCCTTTTCATGAATTCAAAGAAGTCACATCTATATTCATTAGAGCAGGAGTCCCCATTGGCATCCTACATAACCAACCTTTTTGGGGTTTTATCCCTAAATATTTGTGATAGTTTTCGATATTTGGGTTTCTTCATAAAACCCAATAAATACAACATTAATGATTGGAATTTGTTGGAAGTGAAATGTAAAAAAATGTTGACAACTTGGTCACATACGTGGTTATCATTGGGTGGTAGATTGGTGTTGATAAAGGCAGTTCTTCAGGGTATTTCGATTTATTGTATGCATATTATTTTCCTTCTGGGGTCAGTCATTCACTAGATCAAGTCTATTATGGCTAATTTCCTATGGGAAGGCACAAGGGATATGAAAAAGTATCATCTTCTAAATTTGAGCTTCTTACTAGACATGTGTCAGTTGGGGGATGGGGTATCCTGGACGTGGGCATTTTCAACTAGGAATTATTGATCAAAAACCTTTGGAGGGCAGTTAACATGGAGGGTATTAGGAATTAGATTATAAAGAGCAAGTACACGAAGCAACAATCTCTGATCCCCTAGATTCATGTGTGTGCTATTGTAAAAAAGGAAACATATATGACTTGGAAGCGTTTTATGAAAATAACTCCTTGGTTTATGAGCAATTTGAGGTGGGTCATTGGTAATGGGGATATAACAAAGATTAGGTTGGCTGCCATTATTGGTATGTCGAAATATATTAATCTATCACCTCCTATTTTACATCATATACATGGCAAAGGGATTCATTGTCTCAAGGATGCTATAGTTATCTGTGATCCAGTATTAGGGCGCTGCACATGGATGGGGGCAACATATATATGCCTCATGAGAGATCTAACGTATGAGTGGGAGGAATACATTCCTCTTTTCAAGTCTTCTGGATTAGGCTTGTCCAAAGAGGAAGATCATCTTACATGGAATGGCACTATGGTCATGGGATAACTCACTGTCAAAGGTATATATTCATATTTGACTGAGGGATTTTATGGGGTCCCCATATATGGTTGGCTTCAAGTTGTGTGGAAATAGGACATACCTATGAAGCCGATTTGTTTTGGTTGGTTGTTCGTCCACGATAAAATTCTGACCTGGAATAATCTATGTAAGAGAGTATTCGTGGGGCCGGGTAGGTGCACACTATGTAGGGCAGCAGTGGAGGACACTTGTCACATATTTTTACAATGCTTCTTTGCCGTAAAAGTTTGGCATGAGGTACTCACTCATCTACACATAGGAAATATGTGGGATCATTCATTGGTGAACAAATTCATTCCCAATTAGTTAAGGGATAACAAGGAACACAAAGCCCTCCCCTTCTACATCCTTTGGGGTATATAGATGGCTAGAAACTCTCTGATTTTTTAGCATAGGATACTTGAAGTGAGAAAGACTAGCATCAAAATCTCATATTTTTTTCTAGAGAAAGGCCCAATGAAACATAAAGTCACTTGCAGACGCTTTACTCCGAAGGACACTTGGCGCACATACCCAATTGCTTTTTTTTTAATGGTGCAACTTCTAAAGGAATTTGTGGCAGCGGGATGCTCATTTATATTAGCTTGGATGTATGCTACAAATTCAAACGTTGTAGTGGTCAAGGATCAAATAAAAGGGCAAAACTCCTTGCTATATGGGCCACACTTTTTTGTGTCAGATGGTTGATAGTGAATGAGATGGATATTTTTCGAGATACGAAGGTCATCATACACTGGGAAAATCAATGATCAAATCTGCGGGCCCTGAATTTGATGCGCTGGATGTATCAGATTAGGTCACTACTTACGTCTTTATACAGAATATTTCTCACCAACATTTTTAGAGAGAAAAATGAAGAGGCAGATCAATTGTCAAAGATTGCTGTAGTTAACATATGGATAGGATTTATTACCAGGGGCATGATTATGGCACTTTGATTTGAGAGCGCCATTTGGATATATGATACAATCATTAAAGGGAGTATATCAAGTGATGCTATAGTTTATGTGATTAACCCTTTTGTTGCTGGGTCTTAGATATTATCTTTCAAGTGTTTTTCATTCCGGGCAAGCGAGGACAATTTTTGGGATATGGGGCTCACTATTACACCTACGTTCCTCTGATCATTGGTGTCTCTTTTTCTACTTGTTTAAGCATAACATGAAGCTCCTGCAGTGTCAGGTTGGCTGTAAGCTTGGCATGGGATGGGGCTTATACTGCCCATTGTTTCATTTCTCAGGAGACTAAATCTCAACAGATCCGCATTGCCCAACAACAGATTTTGGAATTAGAGTGAGAGCTGCTGATAAAGTCGAGGTGAGTAATGAAGAAGCGTGTGCTTCAGAGAAAGAAGTAATCGTCCTAGAATTTCCATATTTGGTATCGATCAGGGATTTTATGGGATTACATTTTCCATGGATGCTGGATGTTTCCTGTCACACTGAGGATCGTTACATTTTATGGCATACCTGCATTGTGGATTGATTAGAGATTGGGTTGTAGTTTTATTTTGTCTACATTTCGGTAAGTTTTGAGATTCAGAATTTCAAACTCAAGTCATGTTATTTTTTTCATGATTAATAGAAATCTTGTTTTCTTTTCTTCTGAAAAAAACTACGCGGAGAGCATTACCTTTGGATAGGATGATTATAGTGTGCAACCATCTTATGGGGTGGTTATTAATATTTAAAAGTTACTTAACCTTATTCATGCTTCCAATAGATGTTATTTTCTTTCATTAGAAGGATCCCGTTTCACTGTTTTTTCCTCGAAGTTTCAAGGTAGTTATTTAAAGGTATGTGAATTAACTTTCAAAAATTTCATTTTCAAGCAAGTCTAGAGGGAAAGTTATAGTTTTCTTTATCATAGACTCTGAATGATATCGAAGCACAAATATCAACCATTATATATCCAACAAATTGGCATTTTACCTAGCATAGTGTGTCCATAGTGTGCGCTTAGCCCTTTTTCTAAAGATTAGATAAATACATCTTTCAAAATCCCTTTCTTCTTTTCCTATAGACTTATCTTCCCTTTGAATGAAATCACTTTTGTTCTTTTCCTATAGACTTTATGTTCCTTTGGAATGAAATAACTTGAGTCCTAGGGAGCTTTGCAATGTTGAATCTGACATCCATGGTGGCCTCAGGGGTCAAAATCCCAGGGTTTGATGGCCATGGCTCTAGCACCTCGTTGGCCTGTCCTTACCCCTCACCTTCCTATCTCCTTGTGGCGTTCTTTCACTTAGTCCACGGTTACCTAGCTATCAGAGGCTTCACTGGGCAGTTTTACCTAGTTTTACCTCCATCCTGGTTTTGTCTCCTAGACAACTGTAGCTCCTTCGATCGTTTACTGTCGATTTCGATGGAGCTAGACAGCGTTGACTACGAGGCAGACCTTAATCCCCAACAGGTTATCTGGTCGCACCATCGAACTGTGTCGTGCTTTGGCCCTTTTGCTGCCACTCTACGACTGCTAACAACTGCTCAGTCCGTTTAGGTTTGTCCGAGCCTTTCTGTAAACCACCCTCCGCCCTCAGTCCACATTGAAGATGCACTTGGTTTGGACTGCCCCTCGCTCTCTCCAGTGACCCTAAACTTGCTGGGAACCTGTCTTTAGCCCTCGCTCACATTTGACGCCCCTTACCACACCTTCCTCATATCTCTGCACCCCATTGTGCACCCTCCACCTCCCGTATCCCTCCATCCGGGTCCCCTTCTCTCATCAATCTTGCCCTCTCAGGTGCAACCCTAAACCCTGGAGGTACAAACCCTAACACCCCCATCAACTCAGGCTACTTGAGCTCCCCTATCCCTAACTGTAAATCTACCTCGTCCACCCCCCAAACTGTTAACCAGGGCTGCCGGGTCTTCTCAAGGATTACTCGACTGCTCGCCGCTCAAACAAACCTAAGAAAGGCAGATGCCTAAAAACTGTGGGCAGGGACATCAACCTAACCCTTGGCGAGGATATTCCGATGGGCGAAGTCATAGAGACTGCAAAGAAGGTTTTGGTGGGTCGAGTGCGGGGCAGGAACTACTCTGTAGATTGTCTTCGACTCTGGACCTCGGAGATTTGGGGTTCCCTGCTCAAAGAATTGCCCATCATCAGGATTTTGGCTCGTGGTTGGTTTTCCCTGTGCTTCCATACTGAAGAATACATCGAATGGATATTATCCCGTTTCTGGCACATCGAGCTTGCTCCGGTACTGTTAAAAAGATGGGATCCCTTATTTGACCCAAAGAGAGAACACTTGGGTCTTGGGCCAATTTGGGTCCGTTTGCCGGGCCTCCCATTGCAGTTATGGACCCCTATAGTTTTCAAGCGCATTGGAGATGCATTGGGCACCTACTTAGAACATGATCAATCATTTGAAAGGTCAGGAATATGACAATGGCGCGTATCTTGGTTCATCTGGATACCAGGGAGGGGCTAGAGGAAAAGATAACCCTCCACTGGAGGCACTTCTCGCGCCGTCAAAATCTGGACTATGAAGGTGTGCCTTTTCGCTGCAAAAGTTGCCACAAGGTCGACCATCTATACAAGGACTGTTCGCTGCTCACTCCTACTTCATAGGCGGCCGCAAGGGGAATGAAGCACCGTCAGCTTGAAGACCCGATTGTGGACGAGCAACCCTCAGGTCAGGGTCACTCTAAGGATGCGAATGGAGTCACTGCCTAGCAAACCAGTGCTCCACTGATACCGCCTATATCCCCTCCACTGACTCGATCTCGATCTACTGTGGAAGCTACTCCTACAATGGGTAATGCTCCTCTTTTCGTTTCCTCTGCTCTGCTTATTAATCAATTTAATGCATCTATACATCAATCTGCATCCCATTCTACATCCCTCTCGTGCATAAATTCCACTATTAACTGTGAGCTTGAGCCCCCCTCCTCCATTTTCTCTACTACCCCGCCGACAATACAAGCTCTGAGCCCTCTCCTTCACCCCCCACTCTCCCCCTTTGCCTCAGGCTCGCACTCCTACAATCTCCGATCACGACAATTGATCAACCCCTCTCATCTAGGTCTTGGCATCCCCACCCTCCCTCCGAGATTAAACCCACCAGAGATAGGCCTTCAAAGATATCCAAAGCCATCAAATCTACGGGGGCATATGTGGCATAGGGTTGACAGAACACCATTGAAAGGGCACTTAGAGCATCTGAAACCCTTGATATTGTTCCCTTATGATTTGGCTCTCTTTCAATTGTAGGGGCTTGGCCAGCCCAAAAAAAAATTGGCCCTCAAGCGCCTCTTGCATTGTACTCCCTGTGACATGATTCTTCTTTAGGAAACCCTTGGGCCTTCTGATTAGATTACTAAGATCCTGCAAGCCATATTATCTGGCTGGCACTTCCAAGGCCTGGACGCAGCGGGCAGATCTGAGGGTTTAGCCATTGGAATCAATCCAAAATCTATTAGGATGATATCTTCTTGGGGGGGACCAGGGATTCTTGGGCATGGACATCTTCTTTGCAAATTTAGGCAAACAGCTTTGAATCATAAATATCTATGCCCCCGACCAAAACAGGCTTGCTTTTTGGAAATCCTTGCTGGAAATTCCCTTGATCGACAGTGCCACTATTCTAGGGGGAGACCTGAATTTTTTCATTGGACATGAGGAATCCTAGGGGCATCACTCACAGCTTGACCCACTCTCAGATCAACTGAGCTTTCTTCTGGATCAATTTGGGCTCATAGATGTACCCATGAATAAGAAGATGCCAACATGGCATAATAGATGTAGTGGCGAAGCTGGCCTTAGTAGAAGGCTGGACAAATATCTCATTCAAGAAGACCTCCTCCATACTCTCGCCATCTACAGGCAATGGGTTGGCTCAAGCGAATTTCGGATCACTCTCCCATTTTCTTGGAAGTGGTTGGACCATCTAGGAAACCAAGGGCACCTTTCAAATTTAACTCTTCTTGGTTAAAGGGCCCTGATTATATTAAATGGTTTCGGATTTTTGGCAAGCCCAACCACCCCTCAGGGATCAGAGGAAGGCTAAAAATTTCTGCAGCAACCTGCATCAGCTCAAGAGATTAACCATTGAATGGACAAAAAGGAAAAGAGCTAGGGATGACCAATCCCTTGCGGACGTCGAAGCTCAGCTAGCCTCCTTAACGGATGTTAGTGGGCTTGGCTACTTATCCACAAACGCAAAGCTACATCTTGTTGACTTGGAATCACAGAGATCCAAGTTCCTCCTTGACCGGGAAGAATTGTGGAGACTCAGGAGCATAGCAATTTGGCTTCAAGCAGGGGATGGCAACACAAAATTCTTCCACAATTTTTCCAAATGAAGGAAAGCCAACAATACTATTTGGCAGATGCCCTTGGATCAGAATCAGTTAGCCACCACTCACTCTCAGCTCACCCACCTTGGTATCTCCCATTTCAAGCTTCTCTTCAAAGCCCCCCCTGCCCCATCTCTTGCTGAAATCATAAACCTTGCAGGCCATTTCCCTGGGTACTTGGAACCGAATGGAATGAAGGATCTCATAAAACAGGTTTCCATGGGGGAATTAGAAAGCACTCTCAAGTGGTTTAAGAAGGACAAAATTCTGGGGCCGGATAGTTGGCCTGTGGAATTCTATATTGCTTTCCTGGACATCATTGGACCAGACCTGCCAGGAGTGGTAGAAGAGAGTCGGTCTCTAGGACACATATATGCCCCCTTAAATTCCACATTTGTTTCCCTCATACCCAAGACTGACTCCCCCACCTCCTTCCATGACTTTCGCCCCATATCCCTCTGCAATTGTCTCTACAAAATTATTGCCAAGATTATAGCCAATCGCATTAAGCCAATCCTCTCTGAACACATTTCTCAGGAACAATTTGCCTTCCTCCATAATAGACATATTCATGAAGCCATAGGCTCTGCCCAAGATGCCGTCCACTCCATTAAACTGAGAAAACAAAAAGGGGTGGCGCTCAAAATCGACCTCTCAAAAGCCTTTGACAAAGTAAGCTAGTTATATCTAAGGATGATACTCACACATTTGGGTTTCCCTCTGGAGTTCACCAGATGGATTATGGGATGTATAACATCAGTTTCCTTTGCAATCCTTATAAATGGGTCAGCCTCCCATTCCTTTCAAGTGGAAAGGGGAATCAGACAGGGATGTCCCTTATCCCCCCTACTATTCCTTCTGGTCATGGAAGGCCTGAGTAGATTGATAGCAACTGAGAAGTGAGCTGGGAGACTCCGAGGACTCATGATTACTGATCACTACCTTTTAACTCATCTACTTTTTGTTGATGATATACTCATCTTCCTCAATGGGGGTATATAAGATATCATCACTCTCAGGGAGACATTAAAACTCTTCAATGCTGCTACAGGAATGGAAATCAGTAGGGCAAAGTCCACTATATCCTTCTCTGAATGTACTCAACAAGAAACCCATCTAGCCCTTCAAAATTTCCCATATCAAATTTTGGCACTACAGGATGGTCTGAAGTATTTGGGATTCAGGATTAAAGCTTATGGCTACAAGATAACAGATTGGACCTAGTTGATCTCAAAGGTGGAAAAAAGAATAAATATCTGGTGTCATCGCCTTCTATCCAGAGCTGGAAGATTGGTACTCATAAAAGTAGTACTAGAAGCAACCCTAGTCCTTTGGATGTCCTTGGCCTGGATCCCCTTGGGGATTCTGCATAGGATCCAACGAATCTACAATCATTTCCTGTGGAAGGGACAGAAAGATGGAAAGCCTTTTGCGTGGGTCAATTGGAGTAGAATTACAACCCCCAAAAAATGGGGAGGTTGGGGTTTAAAGCACCTCCCGGCTTTCGCACAAGCACTGGCTGCTAAACAAGGTTGGCTACTCCCGAAGCACAAGAGTCTTTGGTCGGAGGTGGTCACCCATAAATACATTTGGCCTAGTACTATATTAGACTGGGTAAGGCGACCTACATGGAACATGAAAGGTATTTCAGTCATCTGGAGGGCCATAATCAACACCTTGCCCATCATCTAAAGGGGCCTTATCTGGAGGATTGGGAATGGGGAGTCAGTCCGAATCGGGATTGATCCCTGGATTAGCAATGGGAATGCCTACCAACTCCCACAAGAATTGATCACACTCCTCAACCACAATGGTGTCCTATTCATATCACATCTTGGAGACCATCGTAACTCAACCATTTTGCAGCAAGCATGGCACACAGGAGAGGCTTAGAATATCCCGGATCATTGGGAAAGATAGTGGAGGATATTTCTGCAGACTTTATCAGAATCCCATGTGCGCCTAAATGAAGAGGAGGATGAATTGATCCGGGGTTTTACTAAAACTAGGCACTACTCGTCCAAGCAAGGGTATGATATCATACACGCTGAGCACAAGCCGGACAGACTGATGAGCTGGTGGAGCCATCTTTGGAAGTTAAAAGCCTCTCTGCGCACAAAATTATTGATGTGGAATATCATAATGGATAAAACTCCTATAGGAGAAAACCTCAGAAAAAGGACTTTCCTAGGTCCGACTTGGTGCATTTTATGCCATGAGGAGGAGGAAACAAATCATCATTTATTCCTCACTTGCCCCACATCCCAACTAATCTGGTCTCAAGTCCTGCACACACTAAATATCAAGCATTCCTAGAATGGCGTAGATATCCCAAATGCCTGGGATATATGGTGGGAAGCTGCAACTGAACCAAGATCTAGGAATTTGCCGCTCTTGGTCACTTGGCACATATGGATGTGGCGCAATAAAATCATCTTTAGAGACAGGAATATAATCTGGGCCCTGATACCTCCAAAAATATGCTCGAGCTATGGGGAAATCCCGGCTGAGGAAAAAGTCTACAAAACTCTAAACATCACACAGGAACAGATTGACAAAGCCCACCCCTGGGCATATTTTGATGGGACTGCTCAAGTACAGGGATGGGGGGAGGCATAATTCTTCATCTATCAGACACTCATTACTTTCACACATGCATGGGTTTGGGAGAGGGTACAAATAATTATGCAAAGCTGATTACTCTCCGACACCTTTTACATTTTACCATTCTCAAACAGTGCAGGCACATACAATTTTTTGGGGATTCCAAAATAGTCATAAACTGGTTTAACAACACAACATTTTGCCATGCATATACTCTCAGAACTCTTATGGATGAAATTGTTTTTCTCAAAACACATTTTGATCACATTTCATGCACTCATATCTACAAGGAGCGTAATGAAAGTGTAGACAAGCTATCGAAAGAGGCAACGCATCGTCCTCTAGGAGAATGGTTGATCACAGAGTACACACCGGAGCGGACCTACCAGTACTTCCACATACCATATATGGATCAGGAACTTCGGAGTGCAGACAGGCCCTAATATCAACAATATATACTTGTCTTTTTTCACAGTTTTTATCTGTCATGTAATTATCATAATTTTGGCAACAGAAAAGTGATCACCATTGGTGATTTTTTGAATACGTAATTATTTATATATGTACAACAACACTAGCACACCCAACAGGGTCTATTTTGTTAGAACTCACAATTTTGTAACTTCAAACAACTAACTACGGTCACAGTATTTGCATATGCCTATGGCATTTACAGCATGTAATTTTCAACAAATTAATGGAAATTACGATATTTCTCCCCGGGAAAAGAAACTTGAGTCCTATATCAAAAGCAATTACCTCTACCTTCAACCACGAGTATTGGAAGTATTTCTTTTGCTCGCCTTTTAAAATGTTTTGAATTTTCTGATGAGGCATTTAGAAGTAGTTCTTTTACTTGTTTGCTAAAATGGTTTGAATTTTCTTGTGAAACATTTCATGGGTATTTGAAGTATTTCTTTTACTTGTCTTTTAAAATGTTTTGAATTTTTTGCTATAGCATTTTGCAATAGTTCTTTTACTAGTCTTCTAAAATGTTTTGAATTTTTTGGTAAAACATTTCTTAAAGAAAAAGGAAAGGAAGAGAGGTTTCAAGTCTTTATATTGTTTTTTTACATTGTTATTTAAAAAATGTGGTTCAAAAATGTAAATTTTCAATGAATAATAAGTAGCGTTACTACTTATAAATAATACTAATATAAGTTTTAAAGAATAATAATATAAATTAAAAAAACTGTTTAAATATATTTATAAGGAGTTGTCTTTAGTGCAACTTTTTGGAGATTCCAGTGACGGAATCCGGCGGAAAAAAAAATTGAGGTTAAATCTTGATTTGTATTATTTAAAATGGTTTTTTAACTGCATATTTGGATTCAACACCTGAAAAACCCCTAGGACACTTTGATTGTGTAGAAATTACCTATCAAACTTGCGATTTCAATAAATTGCTACCTGATTTTAGAGAAATTTGACCGGAAAAAGCCACCGGAAAAGCCTCCAAAAAGTCGCACTAAAGACTACACCTATTTATAATGTATGTCTAAATAATAATAATATAAGTTTTTAAAAATATGTTTAAATGTATGTATAATGTTTGTCTAAATGTATCTTAAATGTATTTCTATTAAATTTATTTATTTAATTTACAAAATTTTTTATTATTATTTTTTTTTTTTTTTTTTTATATAAAAATGATTTAGAAAACATTATTTAAATAAAATTATTATGCTCAACCATTCCAGTTTGATAATTTATTTTTTAAAAATTCAAACTTAAAATTAAATTTATTTTTAACTTTTTATTACAAGAGTGACCTATGCTTAAGACATGATAACATACGAAAACAAAAATTAATTATATTCATTTCATTATTATAGAATAAGGGATGATAACACAAAATTAATTATATTTATTTCATTATTATAGAATATAAAACTTAAGATATGATAATATGTTTTGATGTAAACTATTAAGCGTGACCAAAACGATGATATATTATTAGCATTTTGAAACGTAGGTCTAAGTAAGCCTCTATGAAGTTAACTCATTTGAAATTATTATTTTTAAATTTGATAAAATATTTAATCAATTTATAATTATGGTAATTGAGATAAAAAAAATTCACAATTTTTTATAATTTAAGGATAAGGTATGTATACATTTTTTCCCATTGGACAATCATATTTTATGTAAATTATTTTTCAATGTATTTTTATTTAGCATATTAATTATTTTATTAAAAATGGCTTGGAATGACTATAAGATTTAAGTTTATTTTTATGAGTTTTTTAATATTTTTTTTTGAAAATTTCGTGTAAATTTTAATTTCAATTTGGTCATTATCAATATTAAAATGATGAATTTTGAGGGTTAGTTTAATTGGTTGAGGTGTCGTTGTGAAATCATTTTGTCATTGGGAAGTCACATGTTCAATTTTCCTCGATGCCTTTGGAGTTAGGCTCATATTAGTTTGGTCTAGGGGTGTGGTCCCTTTGAGTGGACCTACCCTAATTTTCCGTGGGGAAAAAATGATATTTCACTTCCACTTCTTAATGTAAATGGACTTTTTAAAAGTTCATTTTTCCAATGAGTTAATCTCATGAACAAGTTGTAAACTTTAGGTTGTTAAATCATTTTGCCATTGGGAGGTCACATGTTCAAATTTCCTCGATGCCTTCGGAGTTAGGCTCATATTAATTTGGTCTAGAGGGTGTGGTCCCTTTGAGTGGGCCTACCTTAATTTTCTGTGCAAAAAAATTGATATTTCATTTCCACTTCTTAATGTAAATGGACTTTTTAAAAGTTTATTTTTCCAATGAGTTAATCTCATGAACAAATTGTAAACTTTAGGTTGTTTATTATCAACATTGGAACTTCTCTATTTCATATTGTAAATTAGATATAGTTTTTAAATGTTCCATTTTCGAATAGTTATCTTTGGATCAAGTGTCAACTTAATGACTCCTCAAACCCAATTTTCTATGGTAAATGAAGTCTTGAAAAGTTCCATCTTCCAGTGATTCATCTTGGAAAGCTATTGTTTACTTCAAAGTTCTCATTACCGACATTAGATTGAGTTCGCAATCCTATCTCCCAAGGTAAATAAGTCCTAAAAAATTGCTATTTTTTTGATGTATCATTGTTCTTTCTATAATTCATTTGCCTCTAGTGTCTTGGAGAATCATTCTCTTTAGATTGTCTAAAGTGTTTTCTCTCAAGCTAGCAAGTGAAACAATGGTTTTTTATTTCACCATTGATTCCTTTGAGAATTGATCCATCTAAAGTGATATTTTAATTTGGGGAAATATTTTCTTCATTAATACCATGGTGGGTGTCTATTTCGAGGTTTTGTGTGCAAAGGATTAATATGTTAAACATGAGAATTTGGTTAGGGTCTTACGAGCATTACCAAGAAATTCTTGGTACTCCCTTGAATATTAGTTTAGAGTTATATATATATATATATATATATATATAATTTATATTATTTTTTAATTGAGAGATTACTTTTTAAGAAAACAAGTTTTTCTCAAAGCAATAGTTGTTTAATGTGAAAATTTTACAATGAATAACTATAGTAGCTATAGGTTTTCATACCAAGGGAAACTTAAGAGATTATTCTCCTTGTTCATGGATAACATCTGTATGATAACATCTGTAGTAAACTTATCTACATAGATTTATAGCCCCTCACTCAAGGGATTTGAACCTGTAGTTGTTAGGACAAAGCTAGCTAAATGCATAGCAACATTGGCAATAACAGGTTGAGTTAACCTCTTGGCTTAAATAATGTTGACAATTATTCTTACTTTCCTCTACGTGTGTTATTTGAAATGAAAAACAATTAACAAATGCATGTTTGTAGGTTTATGTGTTGATTAGAATTTGTTTTCAGAATTTGATCCACAATAATTATTTTTAACTAACGTTTCAAGTCTAGATTAAGACCCATCACGAGGATATAATCCATGAGAGGAGAGGAACCTTAAACAAAAGAGTCTAAACCTAAAAATGTATTAGAATAATATATTAGTATTGATGTATTGATAATATATTAGAATTAATAATATTAGTATTAAAATTTGTATTATATTATATTAATGTAATATATAGTACATTAATAATAGATTATTATATTGACTACACAAATTGGCTCCCTTTGAAAACGCGTAGCTAGGTCATCTGCAACTGCACACAGCCTTTGCCTGCTCCCGTTTTCCTATCTGCATGGCCCCTCCAGAACCTATCTCAGAGGCGGCCGCAACCTCTGACCTGCAAGTTGAGTTCTCAGCTCTTAACGACACCCTGAATTTGTCCAGGCCAAGACCCTCAGTTTCGAAATTTGTCAAGAAACTTGAGGGATTACAAGAAGTTTCCCTGCCTCTAACTATTCCGAGAATGGCTGCCTTATCTTTGGCAGAAAAAGGATTAATCGGGCAATTCACAAGACTCTAGTCGTCCCCAAAGACAGTTCAGAAATGGGTAGAAAGAAACTGGATGGATAAAATAACAGTAAAGATCTCTATCAAATTCTGTGGAAGGGGATACTTCACCTTCTATTTTGAGACAAAGGAAGACAAAGACCCAATATTCAGAAATGGGCCTTGTTTCATGGACACCAGAGGGTTATATCTCAATAAATGGACTCTAGATTTTGACCAGAATTCGACATTCAAAATGTTGTCCCTGTTTGGGTTTAAATGCCTCATCTACCACTACACAGCTGGGGGGATGAATTTGTCAAAGCGATAGGAAATGCTGTGGGAAAGTTTATAGACAAAAGTGAGTCGAAGGACAACATGCAAGCCTGTGCCAGAATCTGTGTCGAAGTATATCTAGGGAAAGAATTCCCTGAGGCAATCAAACTAAAGGTGGACAACTGGACGCACATACAACAGCTATATTATGAACAATTTCCCTTCAAATGCAAGGTATGTCATGAATATGGTCATTTTGCTAATAGATGGCCAAAATCAATTGAAACTGAAGACAATGGGTCTGAACCCCAATGGGAACCTGTCAAAAAGAAAAAAAAAACAACCTTAATCAATCCATTAAACATGTCCCATCCTCTTCTCCCACGTTCCCCATTTCCATTGGCCCTAACCTTCCTTCCTCATTTGAGCCCATTCTGACCCAGCCAACCCCCATAACTTCCTCTCCCCTTTCCTCCAACCCTTTTAATTGCTTCAATTGAAGAGGATCTTCCCCCTAACTTCTCTCTTCTTTCCTCTGAGCCTTTCTCACAACCTTCTCCCTCCATTCCTGGTCCTCCTTCATCATCCATGGAATCAACACCAATAAGAATAGTCACTAGAAGTGCTGCTAAACTTGGACCTGGCAGAAAAACCACCAAACATCATAGGGATGAAGCAGCACAAAACGACATTGCCATGGGGACACAACATCCAATATAATCTTTCATTGAAGGGAACTCTAACAAAGAAAAAGTACAACAAGCAACAGGGACCAAGATAGGGACTACACCTACGTTCCCTCCATGATGAAAGCTCTCACATGGAATTACAGGGGACTTGGGTAACCCCTAAAAATCAATGCCCTGAAAGACATCATTAAACAAGAGCTACCTAAAATAATACTTATTCAAGAAACAAAATTAGGAGGAACAAACATGGATAACATCATCACCAGAATCAGAAATTATCAAGGTGTAAGTGTACATTCTCGGGGAGCCTTGGGTGGTATGCAAAAAATGTGGAATCAAATATTATGGAGACTTCTTACTGCCCACAAAACACAATATTGGATAAAACTCAAAATGCAGAGTGTAAGAGAGGGAACAAAAATAATCATCTACAATATATATGGGCCACATCACTACAGGGACAAAGAAGTGTGTTGGATCACTCTTCACGAGGATATGGAAAAAGAAGAAAATTTGAACTACATCATTGGAGGTGATCTAAATCTGATCTTTCATGTCAAAGAAAAATAGGGAGGCAATTTTACAACTGATCCCTCAGAAGAAATGCTGGAAATATTATCGTTGAGCACGATCTAGTGGATATTGTGCCAAAGAATCGTTGTTTTACTTGGAGCAACAAAGACTTGGACCAGAGAACATAATGGAGAGATTGGACCACTTCATTGTGGCTGTCTTGTTAATATCCCTTCACTCTACAACCACCTCCACCATCTTAGATTGTATTGCTTATGATCACCAACCTGTCACACTAGATCTCGGTTCACATCCAAATCTGGGACCTCTCCCCTTTCGATTCAACACACTTTGGATCGATTCTTTGGAAGCAAGGAACATTGTGGAACACACCTGGCGCCAACATGTAGAAGGCTTACCAATGCACATTTGGGAAACAAAACTCAAAAATGTGCGTAGTGCACTGAAGATATGGGTCAAAAACTCATATAAGGAGCCAGAGCACAACAAACAAGAGCTAAAAAGAGAATTGGCCGAGATCCAAAAGGAGATAGAAGAGCATGGAATGGACAGGGAAAAGCACAACAAGGAAAAATAGATCTATAGAGAGAATTACCATAATAATAGAAAGGAGGAAGGGAAATGGTAGATAAAATCCAGAAATCTGTGGTTACAGGCAGGGGACAAAAACACCTCCTATTTTCATAAACAGGCAACAGTGAGAACATTTAAGAACGCCATCATTTCAATTCAAGGTGAAGCAGGGATCATGCGCACAGACCAAGCAGAGATAAAAGATGCTGCCCAACAACATTTCAAAAATCTCTTATAAGAGAAAACTGAGGAGGAAGATTATGATGATCTGCTCGTGTACACTCCCAAAATGATAATAGAGGAAATGAATCGTCATCTAAGCAAAGACATTGAGGAGGAAGAATTCATTAAGGAAGTTTGGACTCTTCATCCAGACAAGGCTCCCGGCCAAGATGGCTTCTCCATCAGTTTCTATCGCATATTCTGTGAGGTCATTTGTTGATATCTAATGAAGATGATACATTGGGTGCATCAGAAAAAGAAGATAGGAGGCTACACAAAATCGACCTTCCTAGGCCTTCTCCGCAAAGAGACCCGACCCCTATCCTTTTCTAGATTTAGGCCTATCTCTTTGTGCAATTCTTCATATAAAATTATTTCGAAAATCCTTGCTTCTCGCATCAAAGCATATATTCCCTCCCTCATATCAGAAAATCAAGGGGGTTTCCTAGCAAATCGACAGATAATTGACTCTATTCTTCTGGTACAAGAAGCCATTTAATCTAGTGTTGGCAGGGGTGAGAAAGGTTTTGTCTTAAAAATTGATCTAGCAAATGCCTTTGACAAAGTAAAGCATTCCTTCTTGTTCGTTGTCTTAAGAAAAATGGGATTCAATGAAGACTTCATTTTACTCATCCAAAATTGCATCTCCAAACCTTGGATCTCTCCTTTAATCAATGGCAGGCCCTCTTCTTTTTTTCAATCCGCCAGAGGCCTAAGAAAGGGTTGCCCCTTATTAACCTTTCTCTTTATCCTCATGGAAGAATCTTTCAGCAGAGCTCTAGATCATAATCGTAGAATGGGATTGATAATTGGTATCAAGTTCGGTGATGGGGTCAAAAACATAAACCATTCACAGTTCGCTGACTATACCTTGTTAATGGGAGGAGCCTCCATCATAATAGCAAGAAGATTCAAAAATCTCCTTGAGAAATTTATGCAGTACTCTGGTGGGCAGATTAACCATCTAAAAAGTTGCACATATGAATGGAATGTGACAACAAACACAATACACAATATAGTGCAAATCTTTGGAGTCTCCTACAAGCTCAATTGGAGCCAATTCAATTACTTAGGGATGTTGGTTGGCATTGGGCCCCTTAAGATAGAGGTCTGGAATAACATAATTGATAAAATGAAGAAAAAGATACAACAATGGGGAACAACTTGGCTAAACCTGGCCGGAAGGGTCATACTATTAAAGGCAGTTTTATCTGCTCTCCCCCTCTATAATTTTTCCTTGATCTAGGCCCCCATCAGCATCCACAACAAATTAGAAAAGATTCTAAGACAATTTCTATGGCAAGGAGGGAAGTCAGATAAGAAGAAGTTCAGTCTTGTCAAATGGAGGCAAGTTACCACCAAATATGAAAGTGGTGGACTTGCTATCCGCATACCCAAGCTGCTAAATGTTGCCTTCGGTGGAAAGATTGTTTGGCGTTTGATCTCCGGTCCGCAATCATGGTGGAAGCTGGTTCTAGAAAAATATATTTGAACACAGCTAAACAACATCTATTGGATCGTGACACCCCCAACAGACCTTGTTCGTGCATATGGCAACTTTGCAAAAAGGCCATTCCCTTTCTTCAAGACAACATACCCAAAGTGCCTCATGGAGGCAGTAGCATTAACATTTGGCATGACAAGATTATGGGGAAAAAGGCCCTCACTTCTGGTCACAGTCTCCTCGCCTTGCAACAGTATCACAAGGATCAAGGAATACACACCTTAAAGAAAATCTCCAATGGAATAGCAGCAACGGGCAATGGATGGGATGGAACTTTCCCAATCCCCCTACACATCTTCTCGATGCTCAAGTCAAAATGAAAGAATTGTTACATGGAGCAGCTTCCACCTTAAGGTATGAAGAAGATAGCTTTAGATGGGATCCTTTGGGAACTACGTACACCATTAAGACAGGTTATGATGCACTATTGGATGACTTTCTCCCTTCTCCTCTGTGGGTCTTATGGAATTAGGTTTGGAAATCTGAGAGCCTGCCAAAGATCAAAATATTTATTTGGACCCTATTCAAAGGGAAGATCTTGACAACAGACAATTTGAAAAAAACGGCATTCAAGGAGCATCTAGGTGTCCTCTCTGCTCTGATGCTGAAGAGTCTATTCAACCTTTATTTGTGGATGGTTCATTTGCCTCTCAAGCTTGGAGCTCCCTCCCTCATCCCCTAAACTTCAAAATAGAAAGCAACTCCTCCATCTATGCCACAATTGTCAAGTGGAAAAAAAGTTACCATTGTGCCAAAAAGGGACCGAGTGCCCAAAAGAGAATTTCGGATACGCTTCCATTTGACCTTCTTTGGAACATTTGGCTCATGAGAAATGGAGTCATCTTTCAGGAAAAATCTCCTTGCATAAGGAAAGTCCTAAGCAAAACTTGGGTCTTAACTGTAGAGACTATCTATGCTAAAGGAAATAGTCATATTATTATCAAAGATCTTCAAGCGGAAGACAGAATCATCTTGAGAAGTGCCCTGGATCTCCCTTCAAGGCACAACGAACCTAACACAAGGAAACTCTCGACCAATGCTCAATGGAAGGTAAGGCTAAAAGAATAGGAATTTCTAGAATGACTTGATGACAAATGCAGACCCAGGTTATTTTTTGATGGCGCCTCAAAATCTAACCCGGGAATAGCAGGAGCAGGAGGGGCAATTTTCGATGAATTGGGAAGCAATATAGCCACTTATCAATCAGGACTAGGCAAAGCATCAAATAATAATGCAGAGGCCTATGCCTTACTGTAAGGCCTTCAAATAATCAAAGAGTTTAAATTTAAGAATGCAATGATCTTTGGAGACTAGTCAATAATAATATAGATGATGCTGAAACCAACACTATCTCCCAACATTGATCTTAGCAGATTAATCACTCATTGCAGAATTTTAAACCAGGAAATTGGAGATATTTCTTTCTACCATATCCTAAGGCACAATAATAAAATTGCTGACTCTTATGCCAACTTGGCTTGTCTCTCCCCCTTTGGTCAACTCACTGCCCAAGGAAGGTCTACCTACTCCCCCCTTCCATGAATTCCTCCTGTGTCCCTGTTGTCCTAACGCTCAGTGCCTCCTCGATTTACGACGGACAAGACTCTATCCTTATCCTCCCTGCCATTTCTCTTGTGACCCGATCCTCCCGATCTCCCCTACCAAATCCTTCCCGATCCTCCCTACTAGATCCTTCCCGCTCACTCCTCGGGTTCGCTCCCTTCCTGTTCTTAAAGCCCCTCTACTTCCTTCATTTTGCCAGCAACTCCCTTCTTTGTGCTCTTGTCTGCTGAGCTCTCTGGTCCCTCCGTGGAGGCTCCTCTGTTCTCACATAACCTCTCTCTTGCCTACGGAATCCTTCCCTCGCTCCTTGTTGCAGCATGAAGAGTGAGAACTGTTTGCATTGTGTAGACCTACAGGTTGAGATGAAATTGATCAAAGCCCAAAACAAGATTATTCAGTCAAAGCAACAATCTAAGTTTGGGATTCTCACTCATAAGGTGCAGATCCTTGAGGAGTAGCTACGATCTTCCAACAATCGTTGCGGTCATATTGAAGAATCACTGGAGATCCTTCACTACATGGTAGCAAAACAAGCAGCACAGAGCTCCAGCTCCAATGTGGGAGCAAACAACAATTCAGTAAGCAAGATGGGCAACCTTTTCAGCGCCAATGGACAAAAAGACAACAATTCTTAGTCCCAGATCTCCACTTTTTATCTTTTGTTTCTTCTTCTCTTCTGAGTTTCCATGTCAAATAAATTTATTTTGTTACTAGCACAATTTGTAAAAGTCTATAAATGTTCCTGTTTCTCATGTTTTTCATGTAATAATGTAAAAAAGCCTACTGGAGCATTGGCCTCTGCCATCCCAACCCTATGCACTCACGTACTCTCTAGATGTAATGGCATTCCCATGCCCTTTCTTTCTTGGAATATAAAAACAACAATCGATCTTGTTAATATATATATATTACTGATAATAAACATATTAATAATATATTTTTTGTGTAATTTTTGACATTTTATTACTGGGGAAGAGCATTACAATAGATGATTCTCTGCACTATTAGCTTTCCCATAGGGAAACCAACTTAGTAGCACATATTTAGTTTCTTAAGATTACATGTGTCCCCTTGATAAGCTCAACAGAAAAAAAGAAAAATTGGCCTGAGCCCATGCTAAAATTCAAGGGGTTACATAGATATTGGATGTGTTCTATAGAGCCATCTAAACCGAGCCAAAACTGAAAGAGGCTACCCAAAGTTAATTAAAGCATAATATATGGCCATGGTATAACCTGGAAGAACTGCATTGGCGGAGAACCAACGACCAAGGCTCGCCGGCCGACCCAAGTAATAGTTGAGTAGCCATGAACCATGCGGCAGCCACATGTCTCGAAGGAGTCACGAACCACGAGCCACAGAGGAGAAAATATATTTGCACAGGATCCACGGACCCCAAACCATGAGACACAATTCCCCGCCAACTCGAACTTGCATACACTATGATTCGTTGCCCACTACCCTGAATTTGTAGACGCTGTGAAGGCTGCAATAGGCATGGGACAAAGAACGAGCTTTAAAAATCCCCAGGCCTACGACGAACGACATGGAGCCGAACCTTGAATTGTAATTCCCCCCGACTTGAGTTTGTAAACATTGTCGAACGCCTTGCAGGACGACGTACTAAAAACAAATTATACTTGTAAATTGAATGACCGGCCAGATGGCCTTCTCTACCATTTAGCCTTAAGTGCTCGACGAAAGACGTCGGATTTAAACACTCGTCGTGGGAAAACATATTAATAATATTATTTTTAATAATATATTAATTTGCTATATTATTAATGCATTAATATAAAGGTATTAACACATTAATAATAATAACTATTGGGTAAAATAATAACAAAACATTGTATTAATATAAATATATTAATATCATATACAAATAAATTAGTATATTAGTATGAGTGTGTTAATGTTAATAAATAAGGTCCTAAGGAAAAGAGAACTACATTAAATAGAAGAAAAAAAACGAAATATTAATATTAATAGAGATGAATTATTAATACTAATATTTTGATGAGAGTGATGATATTATTAATGATTCTATTAATTTTAATATTGAACTATAAGAGAAGGAACTAACTTTAGAGTTGAGAGAGCACAAAAAGCCAATTTCTACTAACTTCGAGTCCTCCATCCTAATTGAGGTTATTTGAATGTCTTAATATCTCTAAAGCTTCTCTAAATAGTTTTTTAAAGTAGTGATCTTTCTTTACGATGATAGAAGTGTCTTCCACGCAGATGTGATGCTTAGTGTGGATGAAACGCTATGTAAGAGCAAAAGTGTGAGAGCATTGATTTTGATATCAACACCATATTATTTTATTCTTGTTTTAAATGATCTCCTAGTCTCAACAATGTAGCTTCTCCCAGATGAGCACTTGATCTTATAAAATCCTTTTATTAGATTCTAATCAATGTTGTCCTTAATCGATTTCATTTTTTCCTTTATTGATTCTAATGGTTTGAATCCAAAACTTATATTCATTTTCTTGAGAATTTTAGCTATTCTGTCCATCACACCATATATGTATGGAAGGTGTGATCTCTTGTTGGAAGGTTGCAAATTTATTTATTTTTATTTTTATTTTTTCCCTTTGAGGGCTTCATCTTTTTTTTTTTCCTCTCTTGATGACTTTATAAATGTCTTTATTTTTGTATCCAATCTTTTTGAAGACCTTAGTAAGGTGGTCTAATTCTTGATCCAAGTGTTCTTTATCAGATAACCTAATAACTCTTAAGGAAAATGTATTGAGTATCCCAAATTTCTGGGCTGAGTAATGTTGAGAGTCCGCATTAAGGTAATTGTTAGTATGTGTCTTTTTTTTTAATACATGATTTTCCAAGGTCCCATCCTCATATCTAGTAATTAATACATTGAGGAAAGGAATAGAATTATTATCTTCAAGATCCATTGTGAATTTGATGTCATCCGATATGTTCCAGGAATTTATTGAGTTCTTCTTTACAATGTTGCCATTTGACATTAGTATCATCAATGTACCTTTTCCATCTTCTTGGTTTCAACGGGTAGGAGTATAATGCCTTGTGTTCAAATATTTCTATGTAGAGGTTAACTACAATAGGAGATAGGGGGAGCCCATTGCAACACATGCGACTTGTTCATAGTATTCACCTTAGAAGCTAAAGAATGTCGAGCGTAGACAAACCTCAACATGTTTGGTGTTTCCAACGTCGGTTACTTCATAGAGAACTTTGATTGCATCTTCTAAGGGAATCTTGGTGAGTAATGAAACCACATTAAAATTGGTGACAAGGTTGGAAATATCACATTCACCATGTGCCCACTAGATTAACTGTCCTCTCCTATTGCAATGTGGTGAAATGGATTATTGATCACATCAAATTAGACTCATGAACCATTGTGAGTGAAGGAAACATGGTTTTGGGTTATTATCTACCCTAAGACATCTCTTGGATGTACAAGCTTAGGGACACATAGATGCTGATAAATAGAAAATTCGTGGATGATTATTCAATATAGGTAGCCTCGCTAATTGAGACTATGTAAGATTGGTAGACTCACTTAAGGGATTTCAATAGGAAAGACAAAGGGGTTTACTCTAGTATCCACCTTCATTTAGCTTACAAAATTGCTAAAACCATCATTAGTTGGCTATTTAGGTAATTATATTCAATCCACGTCAAGCTAGAGTGGGTGTTTAATTGCTTGGATTACATACATGGTCACAATGTTTAATTGGGATAATATCCTATTTGAGAACATTTCCATAACTCTTTGAATATATCAAGAAAATGTTAGGTACGTGTTATATTCTTTTCATGACTATCTCCGTGCACTATATAATGCACGATATGCAATGGTGCAGTCACAGGGTGTGGGTAGGGGGGCGAGTAGGGGGGAACAACAACAACCCACTCTGCTCTCCCCCCCCCCCCCCAAAAAAAAAAAAAAAAAAAATAAAAATTGGGTAGTTTTTGCATTTGTTTTTGGTGTTTTTTATCAAAATTTTTGCTAAAAGAGGTTTTGTGGCACATGGTGGTTTTCCCATGGTTTTGTAGTCTTGGTTAAGGAAATACAATTGTATTCTAATCCATGGTAAATGGATTGGTGGTTCATGGATGCAACAGGACATATATTGTACTACAATATTGTATACAATAATATATATTAAAAATAATCTTATTGGTTTTCCGAGTTTTGGGTTTGCAAGTGAAATGTTGGGCCTCCAAAATGTCTTCAAAATGTCATACACTTTCACCTTCATTCTCACTTTATTGCCTCATTTCATCACCTTGTCATCACATAACCCTACATTTCCTTTACCATATGGGTTCATATTTGTATTTTCCAAAAATGATTAATTTCAAGTATTTAAAGTGAATTTATGATTAAAAGTTAGAAAAATAACATGTATTTGCTTATACCTAAAGGTGGAATGTGTTTGGTGCGATGTGTAGGTGATTTGGAAGGTTCCAAGACACTCTTATGTGGCCTCCAAGACTCAAATTCAATTCTCTTGAAGATTTGAAGGAGATTTGGGATAGGGGTCAAGCATAACTCATGGAGAAAAATCATGGATAAAGGAATATGTGTCTCATATTGGTTGTAACCATATGAAGGATTTGTGGATTTAGGAGGGATTAGTGGATCTCCATTAATGGGTTAGTTTCTTATGTTTTTGTATAAATAGGAGTACCTCCTCCATTCCAAAGGGAGGACTCTTGGAGCATGTATCCAACTTATGATGGAATAGAATAAAGCTTCATTTTACATAAATTTCCATTCTATAGTTTTAGATGTAAATTTCTCTAATCATTTAAAACTTGGACTTGATATCATTTCATTGATTAAGTTTAGATAAAGAAGAACAACCCAGGCCTCCAAGTTGGAGCCTCTTCTTTGTGGACTTGGACTAAAATCTCTTTTCATCTCCTCTTGCTTTCTTAAATCAATTGTTATGCTTTATGGTGTGTTTTGTTTTAGTTAAAAAAGAAATCAACAGAAAGACAACCAGGATCTCTAGATATAGAGCCTCTTCTATGTTGGTTCTAATTCAATTAAAATCATTATTTGCTTATTTATGCATGTAGATCAAGTTTTCTTGGATTTACGGAATAGTTTGTCACTTTGATCTTATGAGAATTGAGCTCACTCCAAATGGATCAATGAAGCATTTTATTTCATTACGACCAAGTTTTCTTAGCTCAGAGACAATTGCCTACTCCTGCATATATTTTGTTGGCATCATCACAAGCTTACGAGTATCCTTGGTTGATAATTTAATGAAAGCAATTTAAGCAATTAAATTGCCCAACACTAAAATATTTGTTTTAATGTTTGTGTTTTCCATTGCATATTTTCTATTTTAATTATGAATATATTTGCAACAATTACTTGTATAGGGAAAAAAAACCACCAAGGAAGACTGAAGGGTTCTATATGTTGACATACCGAGTCTACACTATTTGTGCCTGGAATCCATTTCTGATCATGGAATGGAATTGAACCCCTAGTGAGTGTCCAATACATGTTTATTTTGATTCTTCATGGATATATACATACATTTCTTGTTTTGTGGAAATATGTGACCATTTCATGGCACCATTGTATCAATTGATATACAACAGACTAGACCCAAGACTCTCCCAAGAAGCTATGGATGCAGTTTCTCTCCTTAGTGACTAGTACTTGGAAAATAACCATATGTTATTTAACATATTTGAGATAAATAAGGGCTCTCACTTATTACCAAAATTTGCAGTAGATAGACTGGCCATAAGAGAGATAGCATACCAGATAATGGAAATTGGTGTCACCACAACTCTGGTTGGTGGTAGCAAGTGGGAACTTCTTCCATTACCCTTTAAGTTGGGAATATACACATTGTAGAATATCCCACATGCTAAGTTGGAGGATAATCAAATATTCAAGCTAGGCCTCAGCGTTGGAAGGTTCAAAGTGGATGACCCTTATAAAATTGGCGAGCTACATTGTAATATGGTGAAGTTCAATTATCCAAACAACCATCATGAATTTTAGGATGAAAAGGTCTACTAGGGTGCTCAATTTGGTGAAGAATCTCAAGAAAGAGTTAAAAACACACCCATCAAAGAGGAGAAATTGAAGAATCAAGCCCCTTAGGAGGAGCAATGGAAGAAAATTGAGGAAGACAAGAGGAAAGTTATAAAATATAAGAGACAAGAGGAAGAAGAGGTTTAAAAAGAGTAAGAAAGAATAGACCATGAGATAGAGGAAGTCATAAAATCTAATGGGGTGGAAGCTAAAGAAAAGGAAAATAAGAAAGCAGTGGCTCAAGCCAAAGCGACTATGGAAGAGAAGCAAAGAGAAGAGGAAGAGAAGAAAAAAGGGAGGGAGTTGAATGGGCCACTAAAGAGTAGAAGGATAGATAAGAGCGTCAACAAAAGGTGGCAGAAGAAGAAGAAACGATAAAATAGAAAGAAGAATTGCATTGCAAAGAGGAGGAGTGAATAGAATGGGAATGAGCTAAAGTAGAGAGGAGTAAGACAGAAGATGATTCCTGCCAACATGAGTGGAAGTACAACAATCCCACATCTAATACTCCTACAACACCATTACCCACCATCATTAGGGAATATTTCCACATAGGCACAAAACTTGGGAGGATCAATGACATTGGGAGGCCCATGTTGTCTTTACATGATATTATTATAGAAAAATATAGTGGAGCATCATACAAAGGTCAAATAAAGTAAATAATATGGATGCCCCTCTCGACATTGAATTAGAGAGTGAAGAAAAGGTGCTTGATTTTTCTAGTGAGGCCTCCGGCCCATGAAAAGGCTAACTAAAATCATGTTGAATTTAGGTGCTTTTATGGAAGTGAACACATCATCGACTGAGGATCTTGCAAGTGATTTGTACTTGTGGAAATCTTTTACTTTTTTCCTACATAATCAGTTCAAAGAAGGGGAATCTTTATAAGTAGAGGAAGTTAGCAACCAACTGACCACCTTACGAGTTCAACAAAGATAAAGGTGTGATGACCTCATGTTCTACATATGTAGGAAAACGATTATGCAAAGGAAGAAATTATGTAGCGAATAAAAGATATGAGGGAGTTGCATAATAGGAATACGAGGGGTGGTTGACCAACAACTTTAGAATTTTCTGCACAAAGGGAACAATTGGATTTTCAGATGGTAGAATAATTAAGGATGCAAGTGCTAGAAACCAGGATAATACTAAGAGGGGGGATAAATCAATATTATGATCAATTTTAACAATTATTAACCATATCCAATATTACAGTTCATTTAATAATCAACCATTTAAACAACACATAGGAATGCATGATTACATGGAAACCCGTAAAGGGAGAAAACCACAAAACTTGTGTCTAAATATTCTTGTAGGTTGTAACCACTTATTACATCAATTTTTTTCTAGCTCCAACTAGAAGGAGACACTCATACCATGAATTTACAAGCACCCACTTGAAGGAAGCACCAAATCCCTAATCTTTATAGGCTCCAACCGAAGGGAAAAACCAACTCCCTAATATTTTATAAGAACCAACCTAAAGGAAGCATCAACTCCCTAATATTTTATAAGCACCAACTTGAAGGAAACACCAACACCCTAATATTTTACAAGCACCAACCTGAAGGAAGCATCGACTCCCTTATCTTTTACAGGCACTAACTTGAAGGAAGCACCAACTCCCTAACATTTTTCAGGAACAACCCTAAAGGACGCACTAACCCCCTAATGTGTAGGCACCAACCTCTTAAATATGCTCGCAATCACCAACCTGTTGGAGGCACCGACCCCCAATATGTATATCGTGGAGCTCCTTTTCATAACATTTCAGACTATATCCATTAGCCATAAAAGGAAATACTTCAATGTTCTGATACAAAATTGTTCTTCTTTGGCAATATACAATCTTAACTTTGATCTTTGCAATTCTATCCTATGATAGTTTCAAATTACGTATTTTTGTAATAATAATGACCCTCAACTAGCAGGACTCTTTCTTCGTTAAACTATGATATCTGCAACAACACCCTTATTCTGGTTCATTTTGTAGACAGAAACATATATTATGTCAACAAAATTCATCAATACACTCAACATTATATGCATAAACAATCAACATCAACTAATTATCATGCAAAATTTATTCTAGAAAACAAAAATTCCCATCATAGACTAAGCATCCTCTTCGGCCCTGTCACAAACAAACAAACTCAGCCCTTTCACAAACAAACAAACTCAACCCTGTGACAAAACAAACTCAGCTCTATCATAAAACAAACTCAGTCCTTATGTAATACTTCTCGTTGTCACCTACAAGATTATTCTCTCATATGCATAGGCCCATCTTATTAAACTCATGAAACTCACACATGTTGGTTCTTTGTTTGTTGCACCTCAAATAGCAACTTTAGATCGATTATTCCTCTTCTATAGTACTTCAACACTTACATCCCAACCCTTTGTTATTCATGTATTAATTTCTCGTCTAGACATCTAACATTCTTGTGTCACTCTTCTTATTAAATATATTTGTCTCTTAAATTTCCATGGGTATAAATCCATGGTATTTACCCATGGAATTATGTTTGACTATATCAACAACCCAACCTATTTGATTGTATTGATAACCATGAGGATTCAATCGGTTTACATTCTTTCGTTGTTTGATTTTCAATCAAGGCTATGGATCGGTTCCTTAGTCAACAATACAACATTGTTAGTGCCTTCTCTTAACTCCTCATAGGAATCACAACTCTAATAGTGCACACATCCTGTGCACAAGCCTCCAATTTTGTAGTCCAAATCACTAGGGCTTTACCATATTTCATGCATATGATCTAGTGCTCGGACTAATGCATTAGCCATAAGGCGTTGAGGCCTTTTGCCCCTTGTTGGGTGGTTCTTTCCCATTATACCAAACACCACTCAACTCTGAACATTTAATACTTTGAGCATTTCCCTCATGCATTTCACGCAACATTCCCCGATCTAATGACTTTGCCTCATGTTTTCCTTTTCACATCTCTATCACAGGAAAATAACAGATGTCGTGATAGGGTCTCAGATTTCAACTCCTGAGGGTTCTTAGAGCTCTGTTATCAAAGACTTTCCCATAGTCCTAATGCTAGGAGGAAAAGGGTCACATCATTTGCCACCTATCATCCACGTTGACCAACCATTGACTACCATGTGGCACTTATGCCAACTCATCACTAAATTATCATGCCTACCACATCACATCAGATGCCGACTTCAAATTTTTACAAGAAAACTACACTCAAGTGTCCAATACCCCGATATCCCGATATGGGACCGACCATGTCCACATCATCTTCCACTATGATTGCCACATCATTTGTTGCAGCCAATCAGGACTTGACACATGTCCTTGTTCCATGTGTCTCACTAGGTCACCTTCACATGTTTCCACATCACCATTTGAGCCATGTCATTCTTCTTCTGCCATGTCTTAATGATGTAGTGTTATCATCATGCCACATGTCATCCTCTTGGTGGTGGAACATGTCACCTAGAAACAACCAACTTGGCCACCCAAAAGGCCCACATATGTGTGACATGTGTCACCCTTCCACATAGTCATGTGTTAGGGGCCACGTCACCTTATTTGTAATACCCCTACTTGTCTAAAGTGATGTAAATATATTTACTTTGTTATTAGGCTAGTGAGCCAAATGTATTTGTGGGATTTGCATGCCTATGTGTTTATAATATGTGGCTTGCATATATAGATATGTTATATATTGTGGGGCCAGTGGGGACGTGCATATGTGCCAGTTTTGGTTAAGTGGTTGGAGGTCCAGGATTGTAAATATAAGGTAATTTGTACATATTTTAATAATAATAATATAGGCTAGCTGCGTAGCTCACTCCATGGTAATAGTACGGGGGGTTGTGCAACTTCAAAGTGACATGGGGAAATGATGTTAGATGATAAATGTTGGTGATGTGGACATTTGGGGCCTATGTGGCTTCAGGGTGTCCCTAATCTGGAGATAAAAAATAGACTAAAAAATGAAAGCACTCAACATCTCCTGAAACCAACACCATATGTAGTGTTCATTGTCCTGATTCCAATGCCACTTGAATCACCTCAATCTAACATCGTATGAGAAAGTTATGATGTTTTGAAGTTTTTTCCCAATAACTAAAAAGTCAACTTGCAAGGTTGACTTGGCTACTGACTGCAGGTCATACACTGAGATCATCAGCTGATTAGGCAAGCACAATGGGTAGGATGAACCAATCCCATGTCACCATGTGGCAGGACCATACTAGATGTGGTGGCATAGTTGTATTGGTTGTATGTTTGAGGTGGCCCAATGGGAGGGCACCACATGGCATTATGGGAGGGCACCACGTGGCCCTTGGGCAATGTGCCAAAAATTTGTTATGGGAATACCACCATCCACTGGAATTGAACCCATGACATGCCAATTATAACTATCGTACTAAATCGTTATAACATGCAATGGTTGTTAACAAATATGGTGGGCCACATTCATTTGAACTGTGTCTAGTTGAACATTGGCGGAGGGGGCAAGCCACTTGGCCCCAACCCCTGGTTTTTTTATTGTCCATATGACCTTACCCAATGGTGGAGGGGCTAGACTAGGTGGCACTTGGCCACGCCAACTCCCGGTCCCATGATCAGCATATAACCAAAGTCTGCGATGGAGGGCGCTAACCCGGCGGGGGCGGGCAGTTAGCCATACCCTTGGCCATATGACGCATCATGTAACCCTGACCTGATGCTTAAGGGTTATTGGTGGAATTAACTAGGTGACATTTTGTGCCTTTTTTGGCAAGAATCCCATCGGCGCTAGGTGAAATTGTTGCTCAACGGTTAGATAAAAGTCAGAATTCATTGCCCAAATAGCTAGTTTTGCCATGTTGCACGACAGTTGGCAGAAAAAAAACTTGCAGGAGGCAGAACTTGGTGAATTTTTAGTTTTTTTGAGCTCAAGAAAAGCCTAGACAGGGGTTTTTGAGTGTTCTGAACTCAATGGAAGCACAAGATTTCTAATTCGATCACTTTATGATGGACTTTTTGCAAAGTCAAGTCCTTTAGTGTTACAGACAAAGAGAGTTTTGAGTCCAAATGGAGGCTTAATTTGAGCATGGAAAGAGCCTAGATATGGGTTTTCCAACCTTCCAGTTACATCTGCAACAATTGTTACTTTAGTAGAGCAATTATTTTCAGTATATTCTGAGTGTGCTTATAGAAAAATCCCTTTTCAACACTTCATTGTGAAGTAGTTGTATGTTTATGCTTTTTGATTTCAGGTGGAGTACAAGGACCTATTGTGAGAGAGTCCTTTTTTTGTTGACATAACCATAACTTGTTGTAGGGATTAATTTTTTTGAGTGAGAGTTAATTGTATAATAACGGTTCTTTGTAGGAGAAACAATGCCACTACAGAGTCAACAATTTGTAATGTGCTAATTTGTTGTTGAGATCAATAAAGCAACTTAGCCATTGGAGCAGGGCCCAGAAACGTAGACCAAGAGGGGTGAACTCTGTTATCACTTGTTTGTTTCCTCTATTCATGTTTATCATATTGAGTTACATATGAATTTATTTCTCTTTTAATTACATGTGGAAATTTAACCACTCATCTTTTAATAAGTTGCAAAACTAATTTTACATTTAAAGCCCAAGTTTATCACGCTTGCAAAGGGTTAGAGGACGATCAAAGTTTCATTTTTAGATCACATGGTATCAAAGTCGATTCTAACCAGATTTCAAGTATGGGTGAAATTTTGTAGCATGCAAGACTCTTAGAATTGAAAGAAATGAATTCTTCTCTCCAAGTGGAGAACATGGAATTGAGGAGATTGATCGAAGCAACATAGGATGAAAAGAAGAAATTGTGCCTTATGTTACAGAATGTTATTGAAAAGAAAACTAGGGAATGTTCAACTAAAAAATCTTACCCCAAGACTCAAGAAGTTTGTTTTCATGGAATGGTTGGTGATTGTACTTTTTTCCATATGAAGAACATTGATTATATGGTAAACCACAAGAGTGGTTTTCTCGAGTCTTCATCTACCACTTCATCTACAAAAGAGAAGGAGGATGAGATGGATAAGATTAAAGAAGAGGACCAAGGGTCACAAGCATAAAAGGAGGTAAAAAATACTTCTTGTTGAATTTATTCTCTTGATAATGGTCATGATGCTTTTGCATCATTTGAGAAACATACCAAGGATATCGGTATGAAACCGTTGACCAAAATGGGATATAATGGCAAGGGCCTTGGAATCCATAGTCATGGAATTATTAATACCATTGAGGTAAGAGAATAACCTTGACATTAATGATTGGGATATGTCCAAGAAAAGGTTGGAGAATGCTCCCAAGATGCAAGGTCAAAGAATTCTCCAAATTTGAAATTTGTGAATAAATGACTCTTACAAGTTGAAGGAGAATCATGTCATGATGATGATGTTGAAGGCAAGGCATATCCAAAGAGATATGAACACTTAAAAGGAAGAAACAAGTAAAGTTATCCTCGAAAATCAAGTTCTCCTCGCCAGACTCATAAGCCAAAGGACAACCATAAGAGGTATAAGCGTCCTGATTATTCAAAGGCTTTCTATGATTACAAACAACATGATGATTTGAATGACATGTTGTGGAATGTTTTTCACTGCACTTTTTGTCATGCACCTTGTTAGCTCCTGCTGCAGCAGGTATTCATTTTTCATGATTGGCATTTCACAGGCCAAATATGTCGTACTTTGCTTGCTACAATGCTCCATATTTTCTCAAACAGTCTCCAAATGAAGAAGACTCCTTCAAGATCCATTCAATTGCCTTCAAATTTTGTAAAAGTTTTCCAGGTATCGCTACTTTTAGTTAAAGGGAGGTCCAAACAGTTTAATCTTGGTCTCCCTAGGTTTAAATTTCATGTTTTAGAACTATAGAGATTGTAAGTCTGTCCAAACAGTTATCTTGGCAGACTCTTAGATAGGTAGAGAAATAGAAGAGCCAACAGTTTAATCTGGGCTCTGGAAGAAATAAGGGTAGTATGTAGATAGGAAGATATCAAAAGAAAAATTTATGATGGGTTTGCAAGTCTAAGTGCACCCCCAAGCAAAAGAAGAAAAAATGCTAGGAAGTAGGCTGGGTAGGTAGTTCTGAGGCTGTTGAAATGCTGACAAGTTCCAAGTTTGCAGGTATCATATCATGTAGAACATAATCAGCAAAGATTTGTAAGCAAAGGCTCAAATGAGGTATAACTAACTCCCCTTCTCTGCTTTCCCCCAATCATTAACTAACATCCCCAAAAAAAAGAGGTCAAGACCTGCTTGACACCTCTTTAATTCATCATCTTCATCACTCTGGTTGAGTAAAGATCTACTTTACTCAAAGTTGTTCCATATCTTCTCCCGAAATATGGTCCTTTCCCCCTGCAACAGCCTAAGTTTACCCCAAACTTGACGCTTTCTTACCACCTCCACACTAACCACTAACATTATTATGTAGCTCCCTATGTTTCCCGTCCCTGTATTAATATTAAGTAAATTCCCCTATGTAATATTCCCTCCCCCTGGTTGAAAAATAACCATAGCAAGTCCCAGGAATTGTTTAGTTTATCAGAAACTAAGCAAGAACCCAACCTCCAAAACCACCTATCGCATACTATGGACTCATTCCTAAGTATAAAACTCCCCCGAAGTAGTCGGACCCCTTCCGAAACTTCAAAGGCCCTTCACACCCACTTACTTACCTTTTTCTCCCCTCGAAGCCGTTTTCGCATCGCGACCTCGCCATCTCACTTTCATGCAAAACATTGCCCACCCGTTCCCCGCCGATGCGACATCGCGAAATCGGCGATCGGCGATTGCAAGCGTCGAGTGTCCAATCCGTTCACCCCTCCGTCTCCCCCGATGCGATATCGCATATCGGCAATCGCAAGCACCACACGCCCAACCCAATGATCCCCCTCTTTCCCGCCAACGTGATATCGCTATATCGCATCGGAGTCTCTTCACCACAGTCCACCAGTACCCCACCACGTCGCGCTGTACCAGGGACCCACTGATGATGTCATCCGCCGTACAGCCGACGCAATGCTTACGTCAGCAGCTAGAAAAGCCGAAAAAGCTTCGCGTAAGAAGAAAAGTCGCACTTCGGAGCTCCAGATCAAGAAACAGAGGCAGTTTTCGATGCGCGAAGCGCTATTCGCGCATCGTTACGAGAAATAGGCCATTTCGAGGAATCTTCAGGGAATCTTTTGATTTCCGAGCCCACTGCGCGCCGAAAAAAGCCCGAAATCACCCAATCGTGCCAAAGGATCCGGTTTAAAGACAACAGCAGATCATTCACAGAGTTCAAAGTGTATCAGATCAAATCAGCAGGTTTCAAGCGTGTCAAAGAGTATCAGTCGACGGCGGAAATCATCAATGTAGCG
>APFE031513360.1:68272-90587 GCA_000404065.3 Pinus taeda
CAATCGCAGATTACATGGAACTTTGGCTTAACAAAATTTTGCTAACACGTTTTCTCAGTGAAGACCGTAAGCTTCAGCACCAAATGATGGAGGCCACAATTTTGGTTGTAAAAGCATATGCCCGGATGATGCTTTTGCGTTCAGAAACAATCAGTCAGCAAGATTATCTTGTTTCAAAGTCGCTTAAATGGTTGCACTGGTTATTTGATTTTACCTAACGGCAAAGCAGTTGCTGGTTAGGGAAGGTAGGTAGAAGAAATAAAGCGGCCGAAGGAAATAAATTTTGCAGAGGACAGCAAAAAACTAAAAATCAAGGCACTATGGCCTGCTGTTCTTGACTTCCCGCAAGGAGAAGCCATCCCCGAGTGGAGCCACTGTTAGCTCCTGCTGCAGCAGGTATTCATTTTTCATGATTGGCATTTCACAGGCCAAATATGTCGTACTTTGCTTGCTGCAATGCTCCATATTTGCTCAAACAGTCTCCAAATGAAGAAGGCTCCTTCAAGATCCATTCAATTGCCTTCAAATTTTGTAAAAGTTTTCCAGGTATCGCTACTTTTAGTTAAAGGGAGGTCCAAACAGTTTAATCTTAGTCTCCCTAGGTTTAAATTTCATGTTTTGGAATATAGAGATTGTAAGTCTGTCCAAACAGTTTAATCTTGGCAGACTCTTAGATAGGTAGAGAAACAGAAGAGTCCAACAGTTTAATCTGGGCTCTGGAAGAAATAAGGGTAGTATGTAGATAGGAAGACATCATAAGAAAAATGTATGATGGGTTTGCAAGTCTAAGTGCACCCCCAAGCAAAAGAAGAAAAAATGTTAGGAAGTAGGTTGGGTAGGTAGTTCTGAGGCTGTTGAAATGCTGACAAGTTCCAAGTTTGCAGGTATCATATCATGTAGAACATAATCAGCAAAGATTTGTAAGCAAAGGCTCAAATGAGGTATAACTAACTACCCTTCTCTGCTTTCCCCCAATCATTAACTAACATCCCCAGAAAAAAGAGGTCAAGACCTGCTTGACACCTCTTTAGTTCATCATCTTCATCACTCTGGTTGAGTAAATATCTGCTTTACTCAAAGTTGTTCCATATCTTCTCCCGAAATATGGTCCTTTCCCCCTGCAACAGCCTAAGTTGCCCCCAAACTTGGCGCTTTCTTACCACCTCCACACTAACCACTAACATTATTATGTAGCTCCCTATGTTTCCCGTCCCCGTATTAATATTAAGTAAATTCCCCTATGTAATATTCCCTCCCCTTGGTTGAAAAATAACCATAGCAAGTCCCGGGAATTGCTTAGTTTATCAGAAACTAAGCAAGAACCCAACTTCCGAAACCACCTATCGCATACTATGGACTCCTTCCTAAGTATTAAACTCCCCCGAAGTAGTCGGACCCCTTCCGAAACTTCAAAGGCCCTTCACACCCACTTACTTACCTTTTTCTCCCCTCGAAGTCGTTTTCGCATCGCGACCTCGCCATCTCACTTTCATGCAAAACATTGCCCACCCGTTCCCCGCCGATGCGACATCGCGAAGTCGGCGATCGGCGATCGCAAGCGCCGAGTGTCCAATCCATTCACCCCTCCGTCTCCCCCGATGCGATATCGCGATATCGCATATCAGCAATCGCAAGCACCACACGCCCAACCCAATGATCCCCCTCTTTCCCGCTGACGCGATATCGCTATATCGCATCGGAGTCTCTTCACCATAGTCCACCAGTACCCCACCACGTCACACTGTACCAGGGACCCACTGATGACGTCATCTGTCGTACAGCCGACGCAATGCTTACGTCAGCAGCCAGAAAAGCAGAAAAAGCTTCGCGCAAAAAGAAAAGTCGCACTTTGGAGCTCCAGATCAAGAAACAGAGGCATCGCTACGGGAAATAGGCCATTTCGAGGAATCTTCAGGGAATCTTCTGATTGCCGAGCCCACTGCGCGCCGAAAAAAGCCCGAAATCGCCCAATCGTGCCAAAGGATCCGGTTTAAAGATAGCAGCAGATCATTCACAGAGTTCAAAGTGTATCAGATCAAATCAGCAGGCCTTCAAGCGTGTCAAAGAGTATCAGTCGACGGCAGAAACCATCAATGTAGCAGCAAAAGTGTATCAGAGAATATCTTGAGCAGCAGCCCAAAGCAAGAGAAATTTAAATACTTCAGCAGATTCACAGAAGGAGAGCTAAACTACTTGAAGCTCTCAAATCATAATAATTGCACATCAATCGCACACAAAGCCGAACTGCAGCCCAAAGCACATTCACTTCAGCAGCAACGCACTGGTCCCCAAGGGCCACCTCGTCACCTGTTCCGATTCAGCTGCCCCCAGCGCAGCCAAAAAGATTTACTTGCATTTATTTCCAGCAAGCATTTAGATTTTGAAGAGTTCTAAGCAGACCTGTCACGGTCACTTGTAATGATGTCTTCATGATATTTTGTTTATAAATACCACCCGAAGCGATATTGTAAAGGGCTGGTTGGTTGGTAGTAGTAGTTGTTGGTTAGCTTCTTTTCCAGCAATTTTCTCTGAGTAAAGACTCGCACTGTAACTGTCATATTTTTCATAATCAAAGATTGTTGAAAGCATGGATTGCGAAACAACTTGTTGTTTTCTCTTGGCCAAGGAATGATCATGGAATTCTTGTGTCTCTGCATGATCCAATAAGTGTTCTTCCTCCCTGTTTATTTTATGTTTTTATCATCTTTTCGCCATTCTAAGTTGCAGGAAAAAAGAATAGCTTAAGATTTGTTTAAGTACACTTTAAGTTCAATTTCTGCACTTTTCAATGTTTTCTTCTGAAACGGTCATGAGCTAGAATTCTTAACTGCTCTAGTTTACCCTGTTTCTTTTGTATATGGGTGCATATCTTTGGAATTCTTAACTTCTCCGGGATCCCACTCATCCATTTCTCCCCTTTGTCAGCATGATGAAATGATTCTCTTTTGCCTTTCATCCCTGATGTTCGTTCCGTATTTTCAGCAGCTTGAATGTTGTATCCTACGTGGCTATCCCGCTCCGTATCCCCTTGTGACCAAGAAAACGCTCGCATGCCTCAATCTGTGACTCCATGCCCAATGGTTCAAAACTTATAACACTTTACTATGCCTCTTTACTCGAGAATCCTACCTTCCTCCCAATCACAGTCAACATTCCCTTGAAGTCAGAAAGCTAGCCTAAAATCATCAACTAAGGTTGAATCCAGATCAACTGAGGTTGAATCTAAAGGAGAGATCCCTCTCCGATTGCAGTGGGATAGAACCTGCAATCAGAAGATTGGTTTGTGGTTACCTAGGCTCCTATGAATTAGTCAAGAATATGAATATGTCAATTGGAAGTGAGACCAAGATGGAAAATTCTCATCCAAGTTTAAAGGCATTTGTGCCAAGAAAATCTCACAAAAAAATTTGCACTCCTTGCAACATAAGTGGGCATTTGATTAAAAAGTGTTGGAAGTTGCACCCACATCTTCATCCAAAGAGGGAAAAACAGGTAATGGAATCACCTGAGAAGGAGAAGGTAGAGGAATGTGCAAGGCACTCCATAACCTTTCCAGAAGCAGCTCCAGAAGGAAGTGAAGTGTAGAAAGAAACTTCCCTAGCATGGTCGAGTAAGAAATGTTTGGACTATTTGTCTAATTAAAGATTTCATTTCATTTGTATTTCACATGTTGCATGTCCCCACGGTTGGGTATTTTGTAAAAGTGATGTTTGTAAATAAATCACTTATGTGCAATATTGTTTTCTTTGACATTGTTATGTTATGTTGGCTTATTGATGAGTCAATTTATATGGAATTCAAAGAGTTGTATTTATTCCATATTGTAGGATGCATTTCCTTCACGGACATTGTATTAAGCATCCTAACCTTTGGAGATGGGTAGTTGCATCACATTCAATATGCTACAATTGTGTCAATCACTAATTTATACAAGTATTTCCATGTGAAGCTTGTTTGGGTAATTTGCCAGTCTTTTTGGATTTGAACTTTGGTAAAGATTGCGCAGAAGATGGCTATAACATTTTGGAAAAATCCAAGAATTTTATTGAACAAATGTATCCAATGCATCAAAGAGTACAAGTGCATCTTGAGGAAAACAAAGCAATGTATAAAGCATAGCAGGATAAGCAACAAGTTGATCATGATTTCTAAGTGGAAGATCAAGTTTGGTTTCGGCAAGGAAAGACTTCAAGATGAATATCATACGAATTTCCAAGGAAAGATGGTCATGAAGAGAATGTTCAGATTCCATCCATTGCATATTTTTCTCCTAAATAGCTATAAGAATTGCAACACGCCACAATTCTTGACAGGAGGATAAAGACTTCATGTAGAGGCAATGTGGAGTACCTTGAACGAGGCTCAAAGGCACCAATTCAAACAAAACAAGAAGTATTGAGATCGAGAAAGTAAAGGAGTTGTTTCCTTACTTATTTGTTAAGTGAAGACAAACTTTTGGAGGTCCAAAAGTTCCTAACGAGGAGGTATGGTCCCAAGATAAAAAAAAATAGGCTCAAAAATGAAAGTGCTCAGAATATCTCAAAACCATTTCCAAATCGTAGTCTTCGTCGTCCTAATTCTAACTCCTCTTGAATTGCCTCAATCCGACATCGTATGAGAAATTCATGATGTTCTGAAGTTTTTCCCCAACAATTAAAAATTCAACTTGCAGGGTTGACTAGGCAGGTTGTACGTTGACGTCAGCAGTTGACTCGAAAAGTACATTGGTACGTGTGAATCTCATGCAGCCACGTGGCAGGAACATACTAGATGTGGTGGCACATTTTATTGGTTGTGGGTTTGAGGTGGCCCAATCATGAGGCACCATGTGGCCTAATGGGAGGGCACCACATGGTCCTCGGGCACTATGCCAAAATTTTGTTATGGGTCGACCGCCCTCCAATGGAATTGAACCCACGACCTGCTAGTTATAACTGCAACACTGAATCATTAGACCACACAATGGTTGTTAATAGATATGGCAGGTTGCATTCATTTGAACTGTATCTAGTTGAACGTTGGTGGAGGGAGTGTGGCACTCGGTCCCAACCACGGTTTTGTCGTCATGCATACGACCTTGCCTAGCGCCGGAAGGGGCAAACCAGGTAGAAATTGGCCACATCAGCCCCTAGTCCCATGATCACCATATAACCAAAGTCCATGATAGAGGGAGATAACCCTACGAGGTTGGGTAGTTAGCTCGACACCTTGGCCATATGACGATCCATGTGACCGAGACCCAACGCTTAAGGGTTATTGGCGGAATTAACTAGGCGACATTTTGCGCCTTTTTCGGCAGGAATCCCACCAACGTCAAGTGAAATTATTGCTCAACGGTTATCAAAAAAGAATAATTTTTTGCTTAAATAACCAATTTTTCTATTTTGCAAGACGATTAGCAAAAGAAAACTTGCAGGAGACATAACTTGGTAGATTTTCAGTCTTTTTGAGCTAAACAAGAGCCTAAACAAGGGTTTTTGAGTGTTCTTAACTCAATGGAAACACAAGATATATGATTTGAGTGTTGTATCATGGAATTTTTGTAGAGTCAAGCCCTTTAGTGTTATAGACAGAGAGAGTTTTGAGGCCAAATGGAGGCTTATTTGAGCATGGAAAGAGCCTAGATAGGGGTTTTCCAACCTTCTAGTTACATATGCAGGAGTTGTTCCTTTAGTAGAGCAGTTATTTTTATTATTTTCTCGGCGTGGTTATGGTAAAATCGCTTTTCAACACTTCATTGTGAAGTGGTTGTATGTTTATGCCTTTTTATTTCAGGTGGAGTGCAAGGACCTATTGTGAGAGTGCTTTTTCTGTTGACATAATCACGATTTGATGTAGGGAGTCATCTCTTTGAGTGAGAGTTTTTGTATAAGAACGTTTCTCTGTAAGAGAAACAATGCCACTCCAAAGTCAACAATTTTTAATGTGCTCATTTGTTGTTGAGATCAATAAAGGGACCTAGCCATTGGAGCAAGGCCCGGAGACGTCGCCCAGGAGGGGTGAACTCCATTATCACTTGTTGGTTTCTTCTCTACATGTTTATCATATTGAGTTGCATGTGATTTTGTTTCACTTTTAAGTACATGTGAAAACTCAATCACTCATCTTTGAATAAGTTTCAAAACTAATTTTACATTTAAAAGCCCTAGTTTATCACACTTGCAAAGTGTCAGAGGATGATTAAAGTTTCATTTTCGGATCAGTGGCACTTGAATAAGAGAAGCCATGTGGTCTAGGGTAGTATATATTTTCCTAGAGGAAACATTATTCATTCATTCATTGTCACTATGGTGACTATCCTTCTAATGGCCATGACTCTGAGGAGAATGATGGTTTTGGACTTTAGTCTGTAGCAATCAATTGGTGAACCCTGAACTTGGGTTCTGAAACCAACTGGGAGTTGTTTCGGTTTATGCCCCGAGGATTCTTGAACAACCCTAGAGTATCTTGATTGTTGGGTTGGAAACTTGGTAGTCAACCCATAAGGTATGTGGATCCAAGAGCAACATGGCTATTGGGTTGGCACCTTAGCCCTGGAAGTACAGTTGTTTCCGTTTATCGTTGCTTGTGGAGTTGCAACCTCGGCTTGTGGGTGACCCATGGTTGAAATTGATGAACCACGTAGTCTATGGCATGGCATAAGTGTTTTGATATTCTTATGTGTATTTTATTGTGTAATTATGTGTGTTGTTTATAAACCATAATTTGGATATTTGCTATATTTTGAGTATAAGGTGATGTATTTGTGAAATAACTACATCTGCAAACCCTAATTAGGGTTTGGCATTATATAAATTATTCCACTGTGCATAATTTTGGCATGATGATATATGGTTTACATCCTATTCCTTGTTATTTAAATAATGTACAACAGTAATTAGTAATGATAATATGAATATGTATTTTGCTACACATTGCAAGTATGTGATATGTCATGCAATTATACACGGTTTTGTTATGAACCCTAATTGTTGTGCATGACTATGAACTTTTGGATAAAAAACCTAATTTTGTATAAATATCAATGATCGGGGTACTACACTAATTATCCATCTTCTAGAATTACATGGGTCTCAAGTAGTGAGATAGTGTTTAATAAATAGAACCCAAAATTATGTGCTTCCACATAAAGATTTGGTGAATGTGTTGATGAATTTGGGTTGTGGTTATGTAATGTTGCTCGGTTGGTGGCCAAGGACATTACAAAGTGGTATCAGAGCTAGCTTACAACACTGGGCAAACATGGGCTAGAGAAGTACACAACAATGTTTGAAGAATGATTGCTGATTGTTTGACAAAATGTTTGGAAGGGAAAACATGGAATACCATGTTAATTATGGCTAAGGGTTTGGTTTACATGTGTACCATTTCCGTTGTGCCTAATTTATTTGACATGGTTATAATTGTTAGTTAAATGTATGTATAAATGGATAATTATGGCATGGTACATAACATTGAGTATTGCATAAATTGTGCTTGTAGATATGTAGTTTATAAATTAATGCTAGGTATAGGTACATACGTTGGCGACATTGGTATAATTAGATTGACAATTATACATGGAATTAAATGTTTACAAAGTATCAACCATGAGATGGTATGGCCATAAAGGTTCTGAGTATGAGCCAGGGTTTTGGAAAAATATACCAGGGTTTTGAGGCTTCCATAGAAAAATGGTAGTAATCTGACTCAGTTAATTTCTCAATTTTATTGCATATATGTGAATAGGGATTTGTTGTTAAAGTAATTTTCTGGGTTTTTTTCTTTTTGTAACATTGCAGTGCGCTTAGAGGTGGTCGAAGATCCTTACTTTAGGTATATAATGGTATATCTTGTGATAATCTATTAGAGTGAAAGTCGTAGTCTAAATAAAGGTGGCCTTCAAGGCTTTTGTTTGAGGTTTCGACCGCTTGTGAACTATTTGATTAAATTTCAATGTTCTTTAACCATTTTTCCTTAGGTACATCTCTAGAGATCTATTGTTATAATTTATAATTATTATTATTGGATTATAATTATACATTCCATGAAAGATATACTTATGTTATCAAAGATAGAAACATAATATCAAGTTGTTTCATGTCAACACCACCCCATGCCATAAAAAGAGAATAATGAAAAGGAAGAAAGCTAATCAATCTCGGTCTTTCCTAGCTAGTACATCTTCGTTTCTATTAAATCTTGTTCAAAGTTCAAACCCTATATCATCACACATATTATTTGCTTTTGACATTTTGCTGGCATTGGGTATTCCTTCACTGTGTGGCACACTTGGAACTTACATTTGCAGATAATATTTTTAATGTTTCCTTGAATCATGAGGTTATCATGCTACTATTTTCGTGGTTTGGATGTTCCTTCTTTTTTGACATTGCTTGGTGTAGAAAACTCACATTTGTAGATAATATTTTGAATGCTTTCCTTGAATCATGATGTTATTGTTTTATTCTTGTGGTAAAGATTATTTGTGTGCATATTAGTTGCCATTACTTGTGGTATATAGAAAAAGGAGACTTCTCATCACAAGAATAAAATGAATATAAGCAACAAATGTTGACGTGGGTCTCCTTTGATTCACGAAACATGTGCACCTCAAAGATAGACTTACAATTGGTAGTGTTAAAACAATTCTAGTGGATTTAACCTATAAGAGTGGTCCATGGGTGTTGAACATTCACATAATTCATCATAAGGAAAAGGCCTATTAAATTCATAACTTGGGAGCTTGTTTATTTTGGGGTTACATGGTAGGTCTTGAGGAAATGTGATTATAGAAAAATAACTCATCATATATTATAAATGGCATAAATCATATATGTTTAAAAAAGTGGGGCGTCATTGTTCACCGAGTTTCTAGAGGGTCATAAAGAATATTATAAAGTTTTGGGAATCGTCATGTGGACCAACAAATATAATATGGCCACAAACAATATAGCATACCTGAGACAAAGAGGTATTTCACAATTTACATGGGCTCAGGCCTCATTTGGCCTTTGGATAATATCATTTTATTTTGATTTCTACCCTTGATCAAAGTATTCACTTTGCAAAGAGAATAGTGTGGTATCTAATGTGTCTATCTACTCGAGGAAGTGAGACCTACCCTTATAGCATTTCCAACAAGCTCGTAACAATGGTATATCAATATTTTAAGCACAATGGTGCTTGAATGAGCTAAAAAGCCTTAATTAATGTGGTATCAAAGTTTTAATTCGTAATTAGCATACAAGGATTTAATATCTTTTTCTTGGAAATGGTATGATAAGGGAAATTTTGGGTGGTGAGATAGCAACAAGTTAGCAACTACCAAAGGTGGTTAATTCAATTAAATCGAGAAGTATTTGTTCATTAAGCTGGGACAATGGACATTGTACTAAGATGTTGAAAGGAACCCGGAAAACGTGGCACACTTGGTTACAAAACATGTATAAATAGGTTATAACAAGTTTATACCAAGTGTCTTTACTTTATAACAAGCTTCTCTGATAGATAGGTGACAAGTTAATGACATGTTTATATACAGATTGTCACGGGATTGTGACAAGTTAGGACAATTTTGTAACGTGATCAAATACGGATTTTGTTATAGGGATACAAGTGGTATAACCAAGATACAGGTGGCACAATAGATTTCCTACAAGGAATAATAGGTTATACCAAATTGGTCATAGGTAAGTGATAGGTATATTACATATTATAACAAGTTGTCACAGGTAGATGGTAGAGTTATAACAAGTACAATAGGTTACAACCATAGTATTAAAAATCAGAACCGGTGACTGGACTGGTCCACCTATCAAACCGGGTTTCAAGACGGGACTAGTAAAATCTCAATGAACCAGTCTTTAAAAAAGCACATAAAAAATAGTTTTTAATGAAAAGAAATAGGATTTAAAACCATGATTCCAAAGAAATAGAGCCAAAATATGCAAAGTTTACTCATCTATATACCATGTAGAGGTGAATATATCAAATTGGCACCGAGTGCAATACATATCAGCAATAAAATACATAATTTATGAGGCACTAAATGACCTCTAGAGTCCAAAAACAATGCTAGAAGTTATGGGGCCACTGGCCTACTAGAAGTCTACATATTGGTGATCAACATGATCACTCATGAAACTCATCATTGATTCAAAAATACTATAAATGGGATCAACAACAAGAGATACATTAACATCATCTAGCTCAAATTCTTCAAACTTGGATTTCTCAACCTTATAATATGATAGAAATTGAAAAAGTTTAACATGCCTAACCAATTGTTTTGGTTTCATTGAAGGGTTCATCTATTCAACCTTATAATGTGGTAGAAAATCCTTAGCATGCCTAACCAGTTATTTTCCTTTGAGTGAAGGGTATATTATTGTTAAAGCCATGGTAGAGGAGTTCAACAATCAATACCACAAACATCAACAAAGTTCAACAATCAATGCCACCAACATCAAGGTTTTTAAAGAGCTTAATGCTCTTTATCAAATGCCAATATCATACCCTCATGCATGATAAAATAAAATGGAAACATTGCAAACCCCCAAACCATGAAATCCTGAAAACCATTAACTCTGTTGAATTTTGAGTGAAATCTAAAATTCTAGTTTCTCCATATGAAATCCAATGAGTTCGAAACCACTCTCAAACATCTTGAGTCATTTCATGGTAATGTTAAAAATTTAAGTAAAAGAATGATAATGAAAAATAAAGGAAATGTCACTTTAACTTTTAAAAAAATAACATTATCATTGATTTCCAGTGTTACTAGGGTTGAGATGTATGAGGCAAATGATAGGGGAGGCATGTTTTTCTTGGCTAGGTTGTTTTTGGAGGGAAACAACCCCAAATTTCACTCAAAACAACTTCAAATCTCATAAAACTTCATTCTATGGGCTTTGTAGCTGGTCTGACAATAAACCAGTCAGTTTATGGCCGGTTATACCAAAAATTGGTGAGTCGCTCAAATAACCAGGTTTTTCAAACAATTTGATGGTCTGGGCTAATGAATCGGCTGGTTTCACCAGTTTATGGTTCAAACCAGCTGATTTTGAATACTATGGTTACAACTAGTGAACTGGTCACAGGTACGTGACAGGCATATCACAGGTTATAATAGGTTGTCACAGGTGGGTGGGAGGGTTACAATAGGTACAACAGGCTATAGGTGAATTTGCCACAGGTAAGTGGCATGTTACCTTACAAGTTGCAATAGACTTGTCACAAGTAGGTGACAAGATCATTATAAGTTACGATAGGTGGATTGGTCATAGGTGGTGACGAATTTTATAATAGGTTTTGTGATTGACTATCACAAGATGATGATAAATTGTGACAGGTATTCTAACGGGTCACAACAGGTATACAATAGGGTTATATCTGGGCTAGGATAGGTTTCATGGAAGGTTTATGACATGTTATGACGAGTTTTATCATGGTTCATAAAAGGTGTGAATAACAAGAATAATAGGTTTTATGACAACCCTACAACAACTCTGTAACAAGTTGGATACAATTTTGACAACATAGGCTATTGCATAAATTCTGACAGAGCAATATGAATGAAGGAAACTAGAAATATGAGAACAACAGTTAAATAAATATGTTTGACTGCAAGAAGAGAATGCAGGGCCAATGCATATGATTAAGGCATTTCAAAGCCAACTATGGCTTTTTTCCTTCCATGAAATTTTATTTTTCTTGGTTTTGTTTATATATACGATTGTACACACTTCGTTGTTGATTGCTCTTGCTGAAAAAGAGAAAATATTTATATGTATATGTCCATATATATACTTATATATGTGAGAATGAATTTCTACAGATATTAATGTTATATGATTCATGTCTTTTGTGTGCAAAGACGATGGTGCTTATATTGCACACTCATCAAGGAGGGGCAATGATCTCCATTTCTTGTTGATGTGCAGATGGCACCGGAAGCATGGAGGATGCCCCAGGAGGAATTCATGCATGAGGATATGGATTTGCAACTTTATATTGTGACCTCAAGTCACTTTGTAATGACAAACTAACATTGTAGACATATAATGCATTGAGGACAATGCATAAAATAAGGGGGAAGGAATGTAATACCCCTTCCCATATAAAGTGATGTAAATATATGTAATTTTTGTTAGGCTAGTGAGGTCGTTATATTTTGTGTGCATGTGTGCCTATATATATATGCTATATTTTTGGGGCCAACATGCTCGGGCTTATATGTCAATTTTGGTTAAGTGGCCAGAGGGCTAGGATTGTAAATACAATGTAATCTACAGATATTTTAATAATAATAAAATAGGTTGGCTTCAAATCCCACTCCATAGTAAGTGTATGGGGAGCTATGTAACTCTATGGTGACATGGGGCAATGGTGTTGGATGACAAATGTTGGTGAGGTGGGCACCAGGGGCTTACGTGGCTTCAGGGTGTTCCTTTTGGCTGAGAGAAGCCATGCAGCCCAAGGAAGTATATATTGCCTGGAGGAATCATTATTCGTTCATTCATTATCACTATAGTGGCTATCCTTTTGATGGTCATGGCTCCAAGGATAATGATGGTTTTGGACTTTGGTCCTGAGCAACTAGTTGGTGAACCCTGAGCTTGGTTTATTAAACTAGTTGGGAGTTGTTCTAATTTATTCGTGGAGGATGCCTTAACAACCCTCAAGTAGCATGATTGTTGGGTTTGCATCTTGCGATTTGATGTGGCCTGGAAGGTGATTGGAGCCCTAAAGCAACATTGTTGTTGGGTTGGCACCTTGGCTATGGAAGTATGGTTGTTTTAGTTTACCGTTGCCTATGGAGTTGTAGCCCCAACTTGGGGGTGACCTATGGTTAAAACTCATGAACCGCATGGTCTATTGCGCAACATATCGTGGAGAGTGCATAGCTGGTCCCTATTTTTATATAGATAAGTGTTTCAATATTCTTATGTGTATTTTATTGTGTAAATTTATGTGTTTTTGATAAACCCTAATTTGGGTATTTTCTATATTTGAGTATGAGGAGATGTTTTGAAATAACTACATTTGCAAACCCTAGTTTAGGTTTTTGTATTATGTAAATTATTTCTTTGTGCATAATTTTGGCATGTTAATATATGGTTTACATCCTTTTCCTTGTGATTTAAATTATGTACGACAATAATTAGTAATGAGAGTATGAATATGTATTTTGTGCGCCTTTAAAATATGTGATATGTTATGCAAGTATACACAGTTTTTCTATGAATCCTAATTGTTAGTATTATACCTTTGGGAGAGGGAGTTTGCAGTCCACCATTACTACTAATCTGCTTGACAACAACGATCGACCATTTGGCACGAATTCATTTTGCAGACCCCCCTTTTCCCGTTAACCCTTAACACCAGGGGGGGCGTGATTAACAAGCATTGTGTGATCACAGGCCCAAAGTTATTGGATGACGGCCTGACACTCATACATGTTCATTGTTTGTTCGATGGGTGGGGTTTAACATTCTCAAAACTTTGATTACTGCTACTTGTTGATTTGCAAGCTATGCATGATGCACCTATGAGCACTTCACAATGTGCACATGAAATTGGAAATTTTGGGTTTGAAAATGGATTAAATAAATTTTAGGGTCTTCCCATGAACCCATACAATTGCTAATTTTTGAATGTTCAACATAACTTCATCTTGCATCAAAGACATCATATTTTGGATTTTGCCCCTACTACTTGATTTCTTGAATTACCCCATGTGAAATTTTCAACTCTATTGCAACAACTGGATATTATTATTCTAATTGGTTAATAAAAGTGCACTTTATTTGCTATGACAAACAAAAAATAAAATCACATCTACAATTTCACTATAAAAACGTTGCAAAAAATAAAATGTTGGAAATATAGAACACACATAATAAAAATGACATTGTTATTTTTGGACAAATGTCCCCGAAAAAACCCAATGTGGGAAAATCGGTGCAACATATGAGGGTTTTATTATTATTATTATGTATCAATGAAAATATGAGTACAATCTGGATGCCAAAATGGCTATCCTCAGCAAATAATTTGGCCAAAATGTTTAGAGATAATTTTCTCTCTCTCCATGAGAAATCCTGACACGAGTTGCTTCAGAAAAGTTGGCCCTCAAGAACCCTTGCACATGCCCTTGTGCAATGCTTACGCAGACCCTCACAAACACAACCTCAATCTACTTCTGAGCAATTCGTTATGTTTGTTATTTCTACTAGAAGCAATCCTCCGACCTTCTGGAAATTTTTCTCGACCTTTGAAAACGAAATAAACCCCCTACTTATCCAAATCAAATTACCACAGTAAAGTTGCATGCGTAGTCCCTATGCAACCTCTAGTGTAATAAATCAACCTCTTTGTTGTTGCCCTCTCTATCTTTGCGTCCCTTCTGGCCCAAAATCTTCTTCCTTGCTCAGTTGCTATTGTTGGATATCTCGATCTACCAAGGAACTCAACCTCACAAGTGTGTTCTCCATCTACCCATCGAGTTTCTCTTATAATCTCTCGTTGGTTGACCAATGACCATGATTAGATCCCTATCAATGGCTAAGATCATTTCCAACTCGTTCCATGTGAGATTTTAGAGAATTCTCACCTTTCTTAATTAATTCCTATTAATTAATCACTTATCTCAAGTTAGACTTAGGAAATATTTAATTATTGATCAATCAACTTAATTGAGCCATCTCTAGGTGTTTTCTTTTGAAACAATTTTCGGGTTCTAGAGATATTATGTTCCTTAGCTTCTCTGACCAAAGTTGAGACTAGAGTACTTGTCTGATGCTACAAAAAGTAACACACTTTTGGTCTTGTACTTGTACATTTCTGACACTGATAACATATGCTCTTCATGGAACACTTTGATCACATCTCTACACGTGATAAGGCATGTATGCATTGACCATTCTTCCTCTAAAATCAATGACAACAATTGCTCTCAATGTCAACACATTGATCAATTATTAGAAAGAGTTTAAATGAGCATCCTTTAATTGGAGAACCAATTAGTTAACTTAATTGCTTCAATTCCGGACATTAAATTATCAACTAAGAGTTCATAAATATAGAGATGCTACACTATATGCGCAAATTTTAGGGCATTAATAAGCTTTCTATCCTATCTTTGCATAATGGAAACAAAACTAGGCAACACACAAACCAATGCTACAAGGGGCTTATTTACTAGATGCAAACTTAGAGAAATAGATATAAATCCCTTTCTTCAGCGAAACCTAGGCCACAACAACAACTATCTAAGGAGGAGCATTCATGTAGAAATTAAATCGATGTGTGCTAACTAGGGTGTCAACATAGATCCCTCTCACACAGGTTGAACTACTTGATCTAGTTGAACAAGGCGCTCATGTAACAGGGAGAAGTTATAATTCCATGTCAACCCTTTACGAAGATATCTCTTCTAAACAAGCAATATAACTATGGGAAAAGGAAATAATTCTAAGGACTATTGAGATCTCTGGGGTTGCACACGAATTCCTTGTTTGACATGACACAAGTCTATCACATTGGCTAAACCAAGTAGTAAAAAAATCTTGAGGGTTGCAATGTATGCCATTGCCCTTCCATGCTCAATTTTCACACTTTACAATAACAATATTAGGAGACAAACCCAAAAATCAATTGAAGCAATAACTAAACTATGTAAAAACTTAAACCCTTATCTAATCATGCATGAAGATGGAAGACATGAAGGTGGATTACCGAAAACCAAAGCGGTTACAATATTTACTCAAAGCCTTCATTAGTGGCAATAGATTTTAGTTAAGCCTTCCAATATTTCAAAAAAATGGAATAAATGATAAATAACAACAATTACCTTATGAATCATTCTTAGTGACGTTTTCCTTGTAATGATATGAAAAGGGGAGAATGCTTGGAAAAATGGCTTTCTGTGAGGTAAAATATTCTAGAATGGTAGTGAAAACTACATCAATTTCAATCCCTGACACAACCTAAGAAGGACCTGAAGAGGTGTTTTTGACGAAATGAAGGTCTTGCAGCTCCACTATGAAGAGGTAGTAGAATTGAGGGACCAAGGGATAATTAGAAGGCCAAGCAATGCATGATTCAAGAGGACCTATAGAAACTTGATGAGTATCAGTCAATGTTTGTAGAAATCCCAATTAATATCCCTAGTAAGAGCCATGAGGAAGTGTTGAAGCATCAAGTCCTAATTGGCTCTTGGAAATAAGCTACACTAGGACTTGATGAATGCTTAATCAAATTTGCATGAAATGCACCAAGTTGTGGGAATTAGTAGAGAAACTCCCTCATGGATCTGTTGAAGCCCCGAAAATCAGGTCTACAACAAGGGGGATACCCACTCGGTCCGGACCTTGGTTGGCAGCTCCTTTTCCGTTTGGTGTGGTGGGTTCGACTGGGGATATGGGACCAGTTTCCCAATTTATGAGTGTGTGTGTGTGTAGAATTTGATATTTCTGATCTAACAGTTCCTAATTAAGATGCTCTAATTCTAATTTTAATCTAATGACATGCAATTGTATTTTAATAAACAGAAATATCTAAATCTATACTAACCCGGGATGTAATCTTTCTTCTGTGCGATCTAAAATGATTTCAAATAACAATCGGTAATAAAGTTCATTCAACTATTATAAGAAAAGAATTCAATATAGATAAACCACTTCACATAAAAAGTTAGGCGAAACAGTTGTGAAAAACATATCGCACAATAAGCTATTCATACATTAAGCATAAATAAATAGCTATCACCGTACAAAAGTGCCAAATGATAACTCAGGCATTCACGCATTAATATATAAACAACTGAACTTGAATATCGCTTTAACACAAAAGATAGAAACAGTTAAGAGATAGAAGTACCATTTATAACTAGTTCTACTTATGAGCTTCAAGCGATAATGATTTATCTCTTCTTAATCCAACATCCACTAAGAGTACAGAAGTGCAACATCAGTAGCAGATATCAAATGCAAAAATCAATAAATCTTGTTCCATTCATTCATCAAAACCTCCTCGGAGGGTGCAAAAGTGCATGTTCTGAGGACAAGTATTTGATAAATTTCTGGACCCTTCTCTAAATGCATGAGAAGGGTTTAAATACTACTAACTACATCTAAAAATAACTTATTTACAAAAATATAGGATACGGTTTAAATGACCGTCCTCTCTCTAGGCTAAAATAAAGCAAAACTATTTCTAAAATGAAATCTAACATCTAACTATTTCTATACTTGCTCCTTAACATCGCAAGCATTCAGCATTTGCTTGAGAAGAGTCGGTTGGCCGACTTCAGCCTTTAACTGTGTTGCAAAAACGGAATCAGTGAGAGTTGGCGCCATCTTTTCGGCAGAATTGATGATGCTTTTGAGAGTCATACACTGGCTGTGTGGTTTCACTGAATACTTTGAGGATATTTCTGACCATTACCGCTGATTTTTGGATTCAGATTTTAATTTTTATCTTTAACATACTTTTTCCGAATTTCTAGAGCATACAGGTAGCTGAGTAATTATAAGCTTTCCATTTTGAGAAGTTTTACCTAGCGATGCGCATCAGAAACTGCCTCCATTTCTTGATCCGGGCTTCCTTGGTGCGGTTTTCGCCTCTTGCGTGCTTTCTTTTAGCGGATGTAAATTTGAAATTTTGTGAAAATAATGATTCCTTAACTTCTTGACCCTGAGCCCTAAACTGTCTGTTTTCGATGTTAGCGCTATCCAGTACCCATTTCACCATATCTATGTAGGGGGAATTTTGGGCCTCGCCGCTAGCCGATGTAGGAATGAACAAGCTAAATCTGTAACTGATGCCTTAGAAGAACCTTGTGAACCTGTGGTAGTCGTAAACTCTATTACCTTAGGATTCTCTTCCTCAAGTAGCTTATACATGCCTTCCCAAGTGGAAATACCCGCGTCTCTTTTGAATGCGGTGTTTGTGTACAAGGGCGCCATTTCTTTATCTTCAGACATTGGAGCCTTGCTTTTCTTCCCCATAGTTTCCTGTATACTACTTTGTATAGTTCTTTTTTCCTCGTTCCTGCAGTTTATAAGTGAGGTGAGAGTAATGATAAAGAACAGTGACGGAAAAGCTTTAAATGTCGAAGATATGCAAAAACATACCACCTTACGTGAACTGGCCCTTCGATAAACTCAAAACCATAATTCATTAACAACTAGCAACTAACTCATTAATTAGCATTAAAGCTCATAACCAGGTCTCGTTTTATGAAAAAAAGTTTTCTCGAATAGTGAGCCAAAAGATTTTGCGATGGAGGGATTTTGCGATTTGCTTCGCAATATCGCAGATCGCTGCATCGCATTATCGCAAGATCGCAGTATCACTCTGTTATTTTTTTGTAAGATCGCTTTGTCGCTCTATCGCAATATCGCAATATCGCATGATCGCAATATCGCATAATCGTTATATGTGCTCATTTCGTGTTAATGTATTTCTTGCGAGATGCTATTTTGTGATATGCACCATCACATATCGGCATTTTCTGCAGTTTTCCAACGAAAGTGCGCTTTAAGGCATGCGATGCAATATATATGTTTTTTTAATATGTAATCTCATATCGAAAATCTTAAAATTTGGCTTGTTAGAAGGCATCCTATTATCCTTTCAGCGATGCGATATTTTTTAAGGAGTGATTTATCTTTTCTCATCATGAAACTTAAGCTTTTTTAGATTTTTCAAAGGTATTTTCCTAAGTTTATGATGGTAAGTTTTATTAAAAAGGAAATAGAAGCACTAATTCATTTTTTAAATTTTTTGACTAAGGGTCCCCACTTATTTAGTATTAGTAATAACACTAAATAAAAAGGGGGGTTGTTGGTGGCCACAACAAGATCTAATGTGGCCTTGATGGCCTAGGAGGCATTTGAGTAATATAGCTAGAGGTTAATGGATGCAATACAACAATTGAAGCATTGGGTCAAACTTCCAATTTGGATCCCCTCATTTCACCTTCAGAATGAGTCTCTAGCTACCATTTTCCCACTGAAAATGAGTTGGAGTTGATTGCTCGAGAGGTGGCAAAGTGTGAACTAGCTATGGAACAAATTCTCCCTCTCCGAGTCAAACAAATCATGAAGATCTATGACCGATGGGAATCCCTCATAGTCCATGAAGAAGGCACACATTATTCTCCATTCCCAACTACCTAAATGTTTAGTATTACCTATTCGAGTTAGAAAGTGAATCAATTTCAATGGTAGAATTCTCCTTCACCTCAACAAATTGGTTGTAGTTGTAATTGTATAAGAAGCAACAATGCCTTTAACGAGGGGATTTTGGATGAAATATTTCTAAAATATATCTAATGTTGAGAATCCTTTCCTAGCTAGAATTATGCAAAAATGATACATGTTTTATTAGACTATAATGTGTATACATTATGATTAGGAGAGGAGGAGATGACTGGCGAGCTCTAGCGATTTGAACTGCTTCCTGCGCGCCTGCACCTGCTCTCCACACCCTGCCTGGCAGGGCTGCTGCCCTCCTCGATCCCTTCATTGGCCCGATCCACTGCTCCCTGCCCCCGTTGGGGCCCAGCCCACCTCGCGCTGACCCTCCTTCGCTATCCCCTGCTAGCCATTCATTCTTTGAATGGCCGGGCTCGCTCCCCCCCCTCCAGGCTCTGAGAATCATGAGGAAATATTTGCATCTCTTTTCTCTGATTCAGCTAACTCCAGAACTCGTCCCACAATGACCAAGTTCATAAAAAAAATTGATGAAATCCCTGAGGTAAATCTCCCTCCATCCCTCCCAAGGAAGTCAGCAATCATCCTCGCTGAAAGAGGGCTAGTAGGCCAGTTCACTGGTCTTTGGCCCTCCCCGAGATCAGTTCAGAAATGGGTAGAGCGCAACTGGAGCGCGATGATTCAAGGGAGGATAGCCATCAGATTCTGAAGAAGAGGCTATTTCACTTTCCTCTTCGAAACAAAAGAAGACAAGAACCTCATATTCAGAAACGGCCCTTACTTCATGGACTCAAGAGGTCTTTACTTGAATAAATGGACCCCGGACTTTGATCCGGAAATGGACATTCCAAATGCTGTTCCAGTTTGGGTCCGGCTCCCCCATTTGCCGCTCCACTGCTGGGGAGACGAATTAGTAAAGACAATAGGGAACGCAGTAGGCAAATACATTGACAGATCAGAGCCAAGGGAGAACATGCATGCATGCGTGAGGATCTGCGTGGAAGTAGACCTAGGGAAAGGCCTGCCGGAAGCCATCAAGATCAAGGTAGATCAATGGACGCATATTCAGTAGCTGGACTATGAGCAGCTTCCCTTCAAATGCAAGGTATGTCACGAGTATGGTCATTTCGCCAATAGATGTAGTAAGTCAAAAATAAATGAATCTGTTGATAATGAGGAAAATCCTGAAGGCTCTTGGGAACCAGTAAAAAGGAAAAATCCTTCCTCCTCCCAAGGACCCAGCTCTAAAACCCCTCCGGAATCCCTCCCTCACCCTCCTCCTCCTCCACTCAGCTCAGCTCCCCCCTCATCCTCCAACCCCTTCGAATCCTTGTCCGTTGAAGAACCTTCTTCCCCTCCATCTTCCCCCTGAGCAGCCCCCTCTCCCACCTGCATGATATCTCTCCCTTCCCCTCCTCCAACCATAGATAGAATCCTCACCAGAAACAAATCGAAAGAAGCCATTCAATCCACATATCCTCCGAGAAAAGTTGGTCGAAATTCAAACAAAGAGCTCAGAGATGAAACAGTTGCAAAAGAGATGGCAACGGGAACGCAGCAACCAATGGACTCATACCTAGGCAAGCTGAAAGGAAGTGGAGAAAAGGCAAAGGAGAGGAGTGGTCCTCACCCAACCAATGGTAAATAATGATCTTGGTCTCTTGGAACTGTAGGGGGATGGGCTCTCCCTTAAAACTAAAAGCAATCAGGGACTTATTAAAACAGGAGCAGCCGGACCTCCTCCTCATCGAGGAGACCAAAATTTCGGCACAAGACTTCCAACATCAAAGCCAAAACTTCAAAAACTTCACTGGGGTATCAACAGGCTCAGAAGGCGCCTCAGGAGGAATAGGAACAATATGGAACAAGAACAAATGGGAAATCATCAACTCTCAATTTTGCAACTGGTGGGTAAGAACGGATTTGAAAAACAAAGGATCTCAGGAAATCTACCACATATATAACATATATGCTCCAAATCATCACAGGCACAAAGGCCGCTATTGGGAAACCATATCCTCAGACCTTCAATCTGTGCAAAACAGGAACATAATTCTTGGGGGAGACCTGAACTTAATAAGAAACGTGGAAGAAAAGCTGGGAGGAAACTACTACGTAGACCCCTCAAGAGACATGCTAGAATCCATAATTCAGTCACACAATTTGATGGACATTCCCCTATCCAACGGAAAATATACATGGAGTAACAAAAGAACTGGCTCCTCTAACATTAAAGAGAGATTGGATAGATTTTTACTCCAGGAAAGAATCGCTGCAAGTTTCCAGTCCATTAAGAGTCAATTAATTCATGCTTCGGCCTCCGATCATAAACCTGTGATTTTAAACCTGGACAAAGGCAGAAACTTGGGGCCTCTCCCTTTCAAGTATAACAAAATTTTGGATCTGCAAGAAGACTTTCGCACTCTCATCCAAAACCAGTGGGCCAAGGAAGTAAACGGGTCGCCCTACTATATATGGGAAACAAAGTTAAAACTACTGAGAGCAGTCATCAAACAGTGGGCAAAAGAAGCAGCGATTTTGGAAAACAAAAAAAAATCAGATTTACTCATGAAGATGGAGCAGTGGAATAAGGCTAAAGAAAACACTCAATACAAAAGTGAAGATTTAGATCATGAAAAAGAAATGTACAGGGAACTCTATCGCCAGAATAGAGCCGAGGAAGAGGACCAAAGACAAAAATCTCGTTGCCTTTGGCTGAAAGCTGGAGACAAAAAAACTTCTTTTTTTCATAACAATATAAAGCTCCGACGAGCTGGAAACCAGATAGACAAAATAGAGGTAGAGGGAAAAGAGCTTAGTGACCAAGAGGAAATCAAAGAAGCAGCTTATAACCATTTCAAATCTCTCCTTTCTATTGCTCCTCAGCAAATGGACAGCCTCGACTTCCTTAGTGCAGTAGAGAGAAAAATCTTAGATGCTCAGAATAAAGAATTGGATCAGGGCATTACAGAAGAGGAAATTCGAGCAGCAACCTTCAGTATGCAGCAGGACAAGGCCCCGGGACCGGATGGTTTCACGGTCGCCTTCTACCGAAATCATTGGGAAACAATCAAAAAAGATTTTGTGCGAATGGTCAAGAATGTATTCCAAAA